>NDGN011558669.1:11523-22373 GCA_002564285.1 Tympanoctomys barrerae | reverse complement strand
ATCTCACTACACAGCTCGGACTCAATCCTCCTGTTTTCAGCTTCCCCAGTGCTGGAATTACATGTGTGCACCACTACACCCAGTCTCAGTGGCCGGCTCAGTCTTCCCGGGGGCAGGGCTGGTGCAGCATGTGGTGCTGGGGATCAAACCCTACCTCTGCTTGCCTAAGTAGGGGTAGAGTCCGCTGAGCTATCTCACCGGCCCTTGGGCATTCAACTTTTGACAGGACACTATTGCTATCCAGTGTGTGGATGACCTTTTTGCTTTCTTTCACCCTGGATGCTGCAGGAACCATTGTAAGCCTATTTGTAAATCTTTTATGTATCATTTATGTTTTATATTAAATCTGTTCCTCTAGTTAACTGTGATACACTCTGAGTCTTCATAGCTAGTCATGTACAAATATTTGGCTTTTTAAATTATATGTACCTAAAACATTTAAATCTTTTAAAAGCACTTGAGGGCCAGCCAAATAGTTTATCGGATTAAAGTGCCTGCAAGCCAGTGCAAGGGCTGAGGTTCAATTCCTGGGCCTGCCTTGCTGGCCCCACCCCCGAGGTGTGCTGAGATGGCAATTGAGACTGGGCATGGTGGCGTGTGCCTGTAATCCCAGCACTTGAGAGGCTGTAAACAGGCGGGTCACTACAAGTCTGATCTAGTAGTGAGACTCTGAACACCCTGTAGGCCCTTCCCTAAAAAATAAATAAAATACTTGGATTAAAAAGGATAAACACTCTTTGAAGACTGAGAACTGGTGAAAACTCAGACTCATCTCAATTCAAGTTTGCAACTTTAATTTTACTTATGAAAAGTGAACAAATGGTGGCAAAGACATTTAGTACACTTTTTTTTTTGGTATTGCAAATAATGGATATCTGTAATGTAGCATTTTAATGTTGACTTTAAAAGAACATGCAGTTACACTGCCTCAGCAGCAGAAAGTGAGGTTATTGAGATTATAAAATAAGAGCTTGTGGATTAGCTGAGAAAAAGAAGTACATAGGATATGTAGATTCAAAAAAGTGCTTAAACTTGTGCTCTGGAAACTACTGAATGACTCTGATCTTGGTAGACATTGACAATGAACAATTCAGATAAAACTGTTCATGAAATTAGTAATAAAAAGTACATTACTAAATTAATATATTAAGATACTTGACATCATAAATGAGTGGGAGCTAACTTAAGTATTTTAAGTAAATAAAAAGATAAAATAAATTAGCTATTAAGCTGGTTCCCCAAAACTTCTTTGTTTTCACAAAGGAGGTGGCAAGAATGGAAGCCAGGTGAAGCTGTCATTCTTCAAAATCTGAGATTAACTGTATTTAGTTCCCCAAACCATTTGATTATGAATAGGTACCTCTCATGTATATAATTTTGTTTCTTTTCTTCATAGTACTAATCATTCCCTATTATCTTTTCATTTATTGATTGTTATAGCTTATATCTAGATATTCCCCCCAAACTTCCAGTGTTCACAGGTAAAGAATTTGGGAGGTGGCCAAGTCAAGGGTGTGTGATTCTGGATTGTGGGTGAGAGAAGTTAGATTAGTCTGCTGATTGGTTTAGGACAGTTCTGGGTATGGATGATGGATTTACTGAAGAGGGAAGAACCTCCTGGGCATGAGTGGTACCAACCAATAGGCTTGTACCTTGGATGGATGAAAAAGGAAGGAAAAAGGAAGGATTGCTCTTTCTTGCCTACCTTGCCTCAAGCTTTCTCCTCTCTGCCATTTCACTCAGCCCTGCCACCTTGCCTTGGAGATAGACAGCTATCTAAAATATCTACAAACTATGAGCCAAAATACTCCTTTGCTCCTTTAGCTTATGGGTGTCAGGCATTTTGCCCCAGCAATGAAAATAAGGAAGACACTGATTAAAATGTTTAGTCTATTTCTTTCACCAGAATGTAAGCTCAGTGAAAGAAGGGTCCTGTAGTTCTGTTCATAAGCAAAAACATCCTGAATGTTGCTCAATGCCTCTCACATCAATATTCAGTAAAAATTAGTCAGATACAGTGAATGAATAAGCAACTGGTAGACCCACTAAGCAGTGTACATTAATTATTTCTCACAACTTTGGGATCATGATCTTTTTTTTTTTTTTTTGCGGGGGTGGGGGGAGTTGGACAACCTTCTGCTAACAGAAAAATGGCCTTTTTTTCCCGCCAATTCCTGAGTTTACTGTGATCCCTGGTGGTGAAATCTTCCACTGACTGATTAGACTAGTAGTAGAGGTGTAGTGAGTAGCAACCTTTGTTTTCTGCAAAATTCTCAGAAGTGTATCTAACCATCTCAGTTACAGAGAAGACAGGGTCCACTGTATAGCTACTGCAGGAAGTATGGCACTATAGGGTCAATAAACCTAGTAAGAGGGCAGTTGGTCATTTTGAAGTTAAGATTCTTTCTACTTTTACTCAGTTTGAAACCTTGCCATGGCTTGAGAGAATCCAAACTCTTAGCATGGGTCATGAGTCCTTTCACAGTTGGGTTAGTTTCTTCTTCCAGATCTGGTTTCTCCTTCAAGGCTCTAGCTGAAGCAAACGGTTTCCAGTTTCTTTAAAAAAACCAGGCTGTTTCCTTCCTCAGAGATCCTGCTTACTCAGCTTCTGTGAGAAAGTACTTTCATCCTGGTCCACGAGGGACTCACTGGCAGTCTGTGAAACCTTTTCTAGCACACTCCATGAGGAGATATCCTAAAACTCCATTTCCCACCACTCTTGCTTTTTTAAAACTCCAGACATTGACCTCAATGCAGATCCTCAAAATTCTCATTTTCATTGGACATGAATGACAAAAAAATTGTCCTTCCAGGCTTTTTCAGCACATTCCCAAGTTTACTCAGTTCGTTACTCAAATACCACTTCCTATGAAAGGTTAGTTTTGACCACTATAACAAAAGAAATTCCTCCCCTCCTCATTTACCTAAATGAAACTATCTCTGCTTTAGCCCCATACCCTAGCTTACTTTTTCTTTGTAGTCCTGATCTGACATTATATGTCTAGTAATGAAACTTTTCCTTGCAGAATATAGCTATATTTCCATAACTCCTTTATCTAAAATTTTTAGGTCTACATATCTTTTAAATTCAAAAACATTTATTATTTAACACCTTAGGCTCAATACTCTATCATCAAACATAATAATAGCTTTCAACAAAAATAAGTGAGCAGATTTATTATTTGTGATAAACAATGCTCAGGTCAGCTTTTGCTGTGAAGCAGGTTATCGAGGTAGTTTGAAGGCTGAGAGCCAGACACAGTGGGGCATACCTGGAATCGCAGCACTCGGGGGCTGGAGGAAGAGGACTGCTCTAAGTTCTAGTTCAGCCTGGGCTACACAAGGTGTTCACACCAAGCCCAAACAAGACACAGTGCCTTAAAAGAAGAAAAGAAATACCACACAGAAAAACAGAGTATGGAATTTGGGAATTACAGATGAGACATTGTGGTGATGTGCCTAAACACAGGTATCTGTGATGTAACTCTACCCTGAACCAGGTTCTACATATTCCAGAATGTTAGGAATCACTGATTTAACGGATTTAAGACATCTATTTTTAAATTACAGTTAACATAAATGAAGTGCTCTTTGTTACCCTCATACTAAGTTCTTTAAATGGGGATATGAACGATTATTTGCCCTGTTTTATAGGAGAGAAAAGTAGGACTTTGATAGAGGTTTAGTAGTTTGTGTGCACAGCTAGTAACTGGCCAGTGAGGACCCAAACCAAACCTATTTCACAATAAAAAGCCATGTGCTGGACTACCTAGCCATCCTAACTTCATATAGTACATGATAAAAGCTCTTCCCACTAAGTTTCTTGGTGAAGTGCAGTCTCAAGGAAGTTTCCACATTCAAGTGGACGTGAAAAATCCTTAGGCTGTAAGTTCTTTGTTAAAAACAGACTAAGTATATATAGCCAAAACTTAAATTATTTCCTCAGGTAAACCAGTATTTTAGAAATTTGGAATGAGAGACAAAATTATTTCAGATCATTTATTATTCATTTATTTATTTTTGTGTTTCAGTACAGGGTCTACAGGGTCTCACTAAATAGATTGGACTCGTAGTGATCGACCTGTGTTCAGCTCCCAAGAGCTGGGATTACAGCCACCATGCCCAGTCTCAATCACTGGCTCAGTGTGTCCGGGGCAGGGCAGGCAAGGCATGCTGGAGGTTGAACCCTGGCCACTGCATCTGCTTAAGCAGGTGCTTTAATCCACTGAGATATTTGGTCAGTCCTCAGATCATTTAAAAAACAGAGTTCCAGTAGTTTTCCTTGGTTTCCTTTATACAACAAACATCTTGATGGGTGTAAGAATGGAGGAAAAGGCCAAAAGGCACCTAATATAGGTGATCTGGAAATAGTGGCCTTCTCAAGAACACCTTAGTTCCTTGAATTGCTTCAAGAAAGGCAGGCAGAAGCTGATAAAATGTACTAGTTATGAGCCAATTTTGAACTTCTTGGTAATCAAGTATATCAGTGATAGTCTGGCATTAAGGAGTCGGCTATATAAGAACAATAAAGCTAGATTAAAAAAAAACAAAACTCTACATAGGATGTAGCTTTGACTGAAGACAGTCTTTGACCTTGCCACATTTATGGGAAAACCTCAAATCACGAAATGTAGAGTAGCAAAAACACAACACATGAAAACAAAGATTAAGAAATGAAAACAACACATACACTAAAAACATCACAACAAGAACAGGCTTTATTTCACCCAGACAAGTAAATTCCTCAATTAACATCAGCTTTTTCAAGATTTAAAGCGATAGAAACTAAAGATGGTGCTCAGAAGGCAGAGAAAGGACAATTCATCCTGGAGCCATTGCACTGCCCTTCAAAAATCCCTCCAGTAATAACTCAGAAGACCATTCGAGCTCGAGTGTTTCAATCTGGGTACAAGACCTTTGTTTGAAAGTTAGTGGGATCTTTCAAAAAGTTATATATAGGGAGCTTAGTATCATAAATTAATTTTTAATTTTAGCAACTGGCATTGAAGTCCAGTTTTCAGTTTAAAATATTAAAAATGAAGAGGACATTATCATTATTAAGATGCATTGTTACAAAGCTCCTAGGTACACACATATACAAAACCGATGGGTATGACTAGGTGATACTTAAAATCGTGATTTCTCCTACATCTGACAAGTAATTGAACTACTGGGAAATTTCTCCCAATAATTTCCAAACTTCTTGCACAATGATTTGTTGTCATTTATATGTATACACATGGATATTTTATCACAGAATATTCCAATTTAACATAATGTAGCACAAAATGAATCCAATGAAACACTGTATTTATAAAAAAGGATAAAATAAAATTGCAGGTAGTTTTAATTTTTTGCCAAACTCACTAAATTTATTAATATTTTTGAGTCTTCTCTTCATGGGCATTCTCGAGAGCTTTAAAGTGTATTTTTAATTTTGTAAGGAGTTGGTCAGCACCTTGATTGATATGGATAATTACATTAAAGAGAAGCTATGGAAAAGGCAGAGGGAATGCACTTGAGGAAATCGACAGGAGGACGGTTCTTTTCACCCCCTAAGACATTCATACGGAAAAAAGATAAACAAACAAACAACAACAGTGCTCACAGTAAAACATGCCAGATTTGTAGTTTCATTGGAAACCAACAGTGAATCATGAAACGTCATGAAAAATATAATTAAAGTAAAATCTCCTAGAGTAATTACTAAATAAAGTTAAAATTATCACACTGATCAGTAAACCCCAGAAGAAAAATGAACAGCACTTACATTTCAGGTCCTTCTTAGGCATTAAACAAGTTTTCAAAGTTAATACATAATAAAATTGGTAGGTTTGGCCACGCTGCACAAAAATTTTTTTTTTTTTAAAAATACAGTATACAGAAAAACCTCTTATATTCCCCATTTTGAATCATATGCTCAAAACCTAAGAATAAAAGATCAGCTAGAAGGATTTTCAGTTATTTACAAATCCAGCAGGTTCGTCTGCCATAATGGCTTGGCTTCCACTCCACAGCAACTTCTGCCTCCTCCAGCAGCAGCTGTCAGTGCTCCGCACTCGCCTGAGGCTACTGCTCATCTCGGCGGTCATCGGTCATCTTGAACAGCTCCAACAGTGCCCCAACAGCTCCAAAGTAGCCCTATAAAAAACAACAGAAAACTTCTATAGAACTGACTCTGAGCCAAAGACCTATTCTGTTTAACCATTCTAGCAGTACTGCCCCTTATTTTATAGAGGAAGAAGAAAAGTAAATACTGAATTCTCCAGCTGTAATATAGCTCAGTAATAGAGTACACGCTTAGCACAAGAAAGCCCCTGGATTTAATCCCCAGGACCATGGATAAAACCAAACTAAACCAAACAAACTCTTTGCTATGAAACATGGTGAGAGACAGCAAGGCTCTTTTCAATGCCTACTTGTTTATATATATTAAAATAAGTGAACACATGTAAAGAGCTTCGAATAGTATCTGACACATTTCTTAATATGTACTAAGTAAATGCTAGCAATATACATCTTTGCCATGACAAAATTCATATTATTTCACAGATGAGAAACAAAAGGTAATAAATTATTACTCTTTCAAGACTTGTGCCAGGGGTCAGTGTTCAGATCTGTCTAGTGGAAAGACAGTACGTCACTGCAGAAAGCCCTAAGCTTCTGTCAGTAGACTCAGGAAAGGCTAAGTCAGCCTCACTTTGCCCCTATGTAGAAAAAGAAACCCCTGTTTCTGTGAAAATAAAATGAATCTCAGAAATTTAAAAAACTTGCATCTTAAGTCTGTTGGGTTTCTTATGCTAGGTGGCTTATCAACAATTAGAAATTTGTTTAGGTTCCTGGAGGCTGGGAAGACCAAGATCAAGGTATCCGCTGAGGGCTGCTTCTTCAAAGACTGCTGTCTTTCTTGCCACCATCTCACATGGCAGAATAGGCAAGCAAGGCAGTTCCCTTGGGCCTCTTTTGCAGATCCCGTTTATAAGAGGTCAACTTCTGTGATGCAGTCTCCTCCCTCATGCCCTTCCTCCTACTGTTGTCATCTTAGGGGTTAGGATTTCAACACATGAATTGGGATGCAGAGGGATGACACTCATATATTCAATCCACAGCAACCCGGTTTCTAAAAGTCTGGACACTGCGCTGCTCTACTAGTTGCCTGATAGTTACTGCTGTGATGGCTATGGCTGTGGTAAGCTATGGCAGGACCTTTGCTGTGTGTTGCTATCAGATGACATTTATTGAGGCCTCACTATATGTTAGAACTTTTCTAAGTATTTTACATGAATGTACTCATTTAATCTATGAGACATATTACATCAGCCCATTTTAAAAAATGCTAAAATACAGTGAAAGTTATTATCTAAGATATCATAGTCAACAAAAGGCTGTACTTTGAACCTTGTGGCTTGATTTTAGTTTACCTACAGAAGTAGCAAGCTGAGGGACCTGAACTGGAGCTATTAGCAAAGCTCAACGTAAGCACCAGAGCTCCCCCAAGCACCAGAGCTTTCTCATCAGGAAGGCCAATGTGAAAAGCTTCATGAGACTGAGCAGTGAACCATCTTCACCTCCATAATACTAATTGAGTAAAAGGTAAGTTAGCAAGCAAGGACTCCTAAATCCAAGGCAAGTGAGCTGAAAACCACCAATCCCTTGCCTCCTAGAAGTTCTCTCCATAGCACTTCTCGGAAAAGCCTGCCTACACCAAAGTGAATTTAAGAATGTGGAGAACTTTCCAGCAGACACTTTGAAGAGGTTCACTGGCCATAGAGAGTAAGTTACAATATATAGTAATAAATCTATGACACTATGATCCACAAATGTTGAGAAGTATACAGTGATGCAGGTGACGGCATGTTTACCTACAGAAGTAGTTTTTCTAAAAATGCTGGAGCTCACTGTCTATCCTAGAATCCAAAAACATGCTCTTAAGGATAACTTTTCATTCCTAACAGCTTGTGTGCTTTACTCTTTGATCTATAATATTCTTTGGTCAAGATCTGGACATAAATCTGACAGACACAAGACAGATAAATGCCAGATAAAATAATTGAGAGTGCTGCATTTTTATTGCTCATTATGACAACTGTATTGAACCAGACCCATGGTTTTCCTTTTTCTTTCATGTATGTTTTACAAGATGTAATATATTTGCTTTTTCAAACAAAACCTCACATGGAAATCATAAACAAGTAGAATCAAAGGGAGCTCTTTCAGTTGTGGGGAGAAGAGTAAATTACCTGGGACCTTATTCTCCCTCACCCAAAAAGAACCTTTTATTACTCCATGCTTTAGGCCTGAGAGGAGACAGAAAGCCAGAAAGCTGGGGAAAGGAACTTCAGTGTTAATTTCCATCATTGGCCTCTACTATTTAAGGTCTTTTCATTTTATGTGCTCTAATAAAGCTAATTGTGCGCTGTCTCAGTCAGTCTTCTCTTGTTGCTGGGACAAAATACCCAACACCCAAAATTAAGGAAGTGTTTTTGCAAGGTGAACAATATAGTACAGGACATGTTTTATAATAGCATTTTATAATGAATTACCCAAGAATCACATACTACAAGTGCAGGAAATCTATCCACACACTAAATACTAAAGAATCCAGCTGAGGGCATAAAGCCTCCCATAGGTCCAACTGGAGGCCTAGAGCCCACAACAAAGTCTCATGTAGTCCCGCTTCATGGATCTGTGCTGGCATGATCCAAAGGTCACTCACTGGTGGAGGCTAGGAAGTCTATGCCAGCGGGATGAAGGATCTGTGCCAGCAAGCTGAGGGACCTGAACTAGAGCTATTAGCAAAGCTCAACATAAGCACCAGAGCTCCCCCAAGCACCAGAGCTTTCTCATCAGGAAAGCCAATGTGAAAAGCTTCATGAGGCTGAGCAGTGAACCATCTTCACCTCTGGAGCCAGGAATTGATGCTTAAGACGAGAACTGAAGCTTCTCCAAAGTTCATTGGGAAAGCCAATACGACAAGGTCCTCCAGCAGAACAGCCCAAGAGAACTAACAGCTTCCAATACCTCCAACAGCTCCAACAGCTTCTCCAAACAGCATCCCTAACAGTGTTCCAGCAGCTTCTCCTGTTCTGCCTTTATGCTGCTGGCAACAACCCTCAGGTTCGCCTCCTGCACCCAGCACCATGTTAGTTTAATTTAGCTGGGTATAGTAAGCTCACCACCTGTTAGAAATCCATTACAAGAAGGAAAGGTTTACTTAGCTCACAGTTAAGGGAGGTTTCAGTCCATACTCAGCTGGCTCCAAGGCAGAGTGGCACATGGCCGAGGCCAGCCATTCATGGGGGTGGAAAACAGCAAAGAGCAAAGGAAAGAGACCAAGCTGCCACCGCTAGCAACCTTCTCTCCCCTCCTTACACTTGTATGCAGATTATCTGCCCTAGGGCAAGTGTATCATGCCCATAATCCCTGCACTGGATCAAGAATTAGTCACAAACTATAGAAACTACCACATGACTGCATGAGGCGTTGGGGGGACAACTAGACACAAACCATAACATGCGCAGAGAGCTCTACATCTAACTACACCAGTAGCTTCTAAAGTAATATACTCTGGAGACAAGAACAGTGCAATAGCAGTTATTTATTACAATTGGAATTGAGAATACTAACATTTGCAATGTCTTCTCTGATGCTCTGAGTACAAGAGACTAGGTCTGCACTGTGATAAATGGTGGCCTCTACAGCAGTGATCCTAAAGGAGGAGACGGAGGAAGGATGGAGAAGGGAGGACCCCTGCTTGCTCTTGGGAACCCTGATTCATATCCCCATAGAAACGTTACGTAAAAGGCTCTCTGGGTGAAACGGTGCTATCGTCCCTGCTAACAGGACTATTACTGGCCAGGCACACTGACTTCTCAAGGCTGACCGAGGAGTCTCAGAAGTCCAAGCACATCTGTGCTCACCGGTTTAGCTGTGTACTCTCCCAAGTCTGCTGAGTTTACCTTCACATTGGCTATGGCAGTTTTATTGCTTAGGCAATAATCTAATTATTAACCATATATAATAAAGAGTACAGAAATAAATTCAGCAAACTCTTGAAAATGACTGAAAAAGGTGGTCGCAAACCATCGCTTTCTATTGAGGTGGATGTCACAAGGTTATACAAGGATTCTGTAACCAAATTGCTTCGTAAGCTTAATTTCTTGATTCACTTTAAGGAAATAAACTGCAAATCAAATACTTTCAGATTATGAACAACAACAACAACAAAAAACTACAGTAGTGTAATCGGCATAAGCCAGGCTCAAAAAATAAGCTAATCAAAACCTAACAACTAAATGCAGTTACATATTTTAAGGTAAAACAAAATGGTAAAAGCAGAGATGTTTTAATAATTAGCTATTTTAGCTCACTGTACAATGTTTAAGTTACACTGTAAAATCACAATGTACAGTTGTATATGTCTATGGAGTGTGTGCTAGTTAACCTTGATTGTCAGAATTAAGAGACTCCTGGAGAGATGCATGGATTGTGGGGACACAACCTCATCAATGGTGATGACTTCATAACTGAAGAGACCATTAGGAGGCAGGGTCTACTTGGAGGAGTGGGTCACAGGGCATGACCCTGGGGACTCTATCTGGTTCCCGGCCCCCTTTTTCTCTGGCTCTTCCTTGCTTGGTCTGGTTTCTGGCCACTATGAAATGAGAAGTTACTCTACCTCACTCTTCTACCATGTGGGTTCTGCGTTAGAGATAGTCCGTCACAGACTGAGACCCCTGAAACCTTGAGCCAATGGAAACTTCTCCTCCTTCAAGATGCGAGAGTCAGGACTGGTGAGATGGCTCAGTGGTTTAAAGCACCTACTTAGAACAAGCTTAGCAAAGCACAGG
>NDGN011558669.1:0-11473 GCA_002564285.1 Tympanoctomys barrerae | reverse complement strand
ATGCCAGCCAGCCCCGCCCCCTGGTGGGCTGAGCTGGCCACACACAAATAAATAATAAATAAAAAATAAATAAATAAAAAAGATGCGAGTCAGACATTTTTGCCCAGCAATAGTAAAGCTGACCAGCATACACTACGAAGTGATACTATAACTTATGAATGCAATGTGGGATAAATATAATATGTCACCTCAAACATTTAGCTTTTTTCAATTTACTTTCCCAATTATTTTGAAATATATAAAACATTATTAACTATGTTCACCATACCATATCGTGGAGCTCAAAAATTTTTTTCTTGATATTTTGTTTCTTTTAACCACTAGCTACCTATCCTTTCCAACCCTGATCCTCTATAACTACCATTCCACTCTTTGCTTCTATAAATTGTTTTAGATTCCACATGTAAGGAAGAACATGGACTGTCTTCTGTGCCTGACTTATTTCGCTTAGCATAATGCCCCCGATTTTATTCATGTTGTTAAAAAGGACAGAATTGTGTTCTTTTTAAAGGCTGAACAGTATGCTATTATGTTCCCCACTTTATCTATTCATCTGCTGATGAACACGTGTGCTGACTCTATGTCTCGCTATTGTGAAGAGTTCTGCAATGGACATGGGCATGTAGGCATCTCTTAAATATACCAATTTCAAGTCTTTTGGGGAAATACCTGAAGTGCGATGGCTGCACCACATGGTGGTTCTGTTTTTACTTTTTTGAGAAACATTCATAATGTTTTCCAAAACACTAAATTCACATTCCCAGCGACTTCTTTTTATTAAACAACAACCAGTACCACTTGTTGATAAGGAAATCTTCTGTTTTACATATAGTTCTTTTTAATCTTCGTTTATATGGCAAATTTTCTACTTGATCAATTTTAAAACTAGAAGACCTTCTCATATATTAGGCAAATCAAAATACAGTACATGTAAGGCAGTTAACAGCTATAAAAGCTCAACGTACCTCATGTTCTAAAAACAGAGCTTTCAGTTGTCCTTTGGACCAAAAATCCATGGCATACGCTAGCAGCTTCATGGAGACCATATTAATTCTAAGGAAATTCCCAACAAACACAACTCTGTCAATATTCTGAAAAAGAAGTTAAAGGAAAACAAATGAATGCAGCACAGAAGTAATATTTAGCAAAGATCAAATGTCCTGTATGTCTTTGCACAGTGAGTTTTTAAGTGGAATTATTTCAACATCGTCACAGTGAAGCTGAACAACCCCACAGTACATTCCACGAGTACTGGAGTGAGATTTTGGTTGGGCAAAGCAGAAACAAATATTGGTCTTTCTTGCAGCTGTTATGGCAGATCGCATTAGGTCCTGTGTGAAACTCAGCTTCCCACACATAAGTTCAAGTTTCAGCTGAATTTTCTTGTATATTACCTTAATTTCTCACCCTTCCAAGTATAAAATATCATTATAACTAACTCATAAATGAAATGGTGATGGCCTGGTTCATTCCTCTCATGTGTTTGCTCTATGCTGAATACTGAGAATATAAAGGAGAAACAACAGTCTCTCTCTGCCCCCATGATATATGGTGAAACATCCTGTTCGGTCAACGTGTGGGTTAAAGTATGATGACACAGCCAGGCGTGGTGGTGCACACCTGGGATCCCAGCACTTGGGAGGCTGAGGAAGGAGAATCACCACAAGTCTGAGGCCAGCCTGGGCCACGCAGTGAGTTTGAGCACAGCCTAAACTACACAGCAAGACCCTACCTCAAAATAAATAAATAAATAAATAAATAAAAATAATAACACAATACACGCGTGTTTTTGTCACCACAGATATAGATTCACACTCTTAACGCACATTTAGGAACATTCTTTTTCTGTCCTGTCCAAGCAGGCAGGCTTCAGACTCCCAAGTTCCACCCCCAGGGTACTTTCATTCAGCTCACGGCACTTCCCCCTGCTTGAGGTATTTGTTCAGCTGAAGACTGCGCAGCAGCACTCAGGAAGGCGCAGGAGTTAAGCTCACTCCGCAGAGGTAGGTGGGGGCGTTACTTCTGCTCGGTCTAGGGGAAGTAATCAGGGTCTGGGAACAGCACCTTTTAACTCTTACCGAGTTTAACAATGCATGTTTATGAGCTCATTAGCAGCTGAAAATTTTCCATGGGTGAAGGGGTCAAGGGTGGACTTAATAAGTTCCATTAAGGGAAGAACTGGAGCAACAAACTGCCCACAATGATAGGTGGGAGGAAACATTCAAATAAAAGGAACAGAGAGGAACTGTATTAAATTTAGGGGGTGCAAGGTAGGGCTTGCTGTATTACCATGAGACAAAGGCAAAAAGAGTAAAGGTGGCATTAAAAGCGGATCAACATTGTGCATTGCAAATAAGTTCTAGATGGGTCAAAAAACAATGTATAAAAAGGAAACAGAGAGACAGACAGACAGACAGACAGACACAGACACACACACACACAAAGAGGCAGAGACATAGAGAGAAGATAGACACACAGAGAAAGAGTGTGTGTGAGAGAAAGTAGAAGGACCAAAAGAAAAAAAGCCTAATGGAAAACATGAAAAAAATGGAAAATAATTTACCTTTTTTTTTTAGTGGTACTGGAAGATCAAACTCAGGACCTTATGCTTGCTAAGCAGGCACTTAAGCCACTGAGCTATTTCCCCAGCCCAAAAATTAAAAATAATTCTAATAGAAGTATAATGTTCAATGTTCATTAAAAATTGGTCTGTTTACTTGAAAACAATCAAACACTTATTCAGGGGGAAAATTACCACAAACAAATACAAACAGTAAGCAACAAATGGAAAATATTCTTAGTATATATCATATAAAATGGACTTATCTAATTAATATTTCCTACAATTTAATAAGGAAATAAACAGAGAAATGGGTGAATAGTATTAACAGACTTTATGTGTACATAAAAGGGAAAATATTAATGGCTATTAAATATAGGAAAATGTTTACCTTATAATGAAGTACCCATTAAGCTTGAAAAGATGAAAAACTTGATAACCTTTGGAGGAATTTGTATTTTTAAACTCTGATGGGTGGAAATATAAATTACAACCACCTTAATGGAAGGAATTTTATAGCATTTACAAAAATAACTATCAACATATTCTTTTGAGTCAGCCATTTCCTTTCTGGGAGTTTATCTTATATAAGCGTGACTTGTATACCAAGTTGTGTTTGTATACACATACGTGTGTCTATATGTACACTGTACGTAAACATTCTGTGCACTTTGGAAAGGAGGGAAGTTACTGAAATAGGGTCTTGCTGTGTACTTCAGGCTGCACTTGAAGTTACTAGGTACCCTCAGCTGGCCTTGAACTTTCAGAGATCCTCTTCCTTCAACCTCCTGACTGCTGGGATTACAGGCATGTGCCACCAAGCTCGACTTTGCAAGCTTTATAGTAGTGGTATAATTGAAAAACTGAAATTTCATTAGAAAAACAAATCAAATAGCATATCTGTATGTTAAAACAGCATAATTTAAAATATACTGATATGAACAAGTTAAAGACATGTTATTTAGAAAAGCAAGCGATAATATTTTCAGAGTTGCCTACAAATACATGTAGACTGATGTATTATCTGGAATTTGCTTTCTGATAGTTTAGCAGAAAACAAGAGCAGAAGGAAGAATAAAACAGATAAAGCATGTATAACAAAGTCTTGACAACTGTTGAGTCAGAACTGATGGATTAATGGAGGGTCCTTAAGCTATTTTCTCTCCTATAGGTATGTTTACTGATTTTCCCAAGAAAAAGCTGATAAGCAAGATGCAGAATAGCAGATAGAGAGTGAACTGCATGGTTTGTGATTATATCTCAGTAAAGATGTTATTTGAAAAAATAATGTTATGTAAATTTTACTACCTTGGGAAGGGCATATTAATGGGATTACAGGCATGTAATATTAATTATTAATCTTATATATAATAAAGGGTTAAAAACTAATAAAAAACACTAGGGCTGCCTGTATCTAGGGAGGTTCTTCCTGAGGTACAGGGTGAAAATGAGGACTCATGCCCCTCTTGGCCTTTGAGTTCTTTAGAACTCTGCATTACACATCTATATTTTCTGTTCAAAAATATAAATGAGAAAACGTGAAGTTGATGAGGAAGTACTTCATAGCATTTTAATCATCAGACTCAAATGTTTTGATGTGGTGCTGTTAAACACGGTGTCCCCCTCTGGGAAATGAGTAGAATCGAAGATTCTCAAGTCCACAACCCCAGAGAGCAATGCAAGGACTAAAAACCTTGGCTCCTGTTCTCACAGGAAAATTTGATGCTGTGTCACTGATATGTCTGTCCCCTGCAAGCTCAGGCAGGCTGAACTCCCTCTGAGGAAGCCTTAGCCCCAAGGGAATACATGGAGTCCCTTTATTCATTCAACTCTACAGACACATCTAAAGTTGTTTTTTGCTCACACCAGTATCTAACTTGACTTTATTTCCAAATAGTAAAAAATAGTCAGCAGTTGGCTCCTGAATGGACTGATGAAACCTGTGAAGAGACCTGCTGGCTCACTCCAGCCACAAATGCAAGGCCAAAGGTAGGCTCTGTAGCAAGTAGGGGAAAGGGCATCTATTGCTCTGTGGAGCAAGGGGCATCACCATGGAACTGACCTTTGAGAGCGCATGAGCACAGCCAGCTTCAGTCCTACAGCTTGTTTGGCTACCAGGAGAAACACTCTTCAAGGGTGAATTCCAAAAAAACAAACCCTCTGTTACAATGAATCTCATGACCAAAGTGTGGACTTTGAAAAGGCAGTCTCTGAAATACTTTTACTTGAATATCAGCCTCCCACTTAAGCTGCATCTGAACTAGATGTCCAAAAATGCAGGACCCTACTTCATGTGTTATAAGAGATGTCTCTTCTGTAATCCCAAAGCTCACAAGCAGGGCTTGCAGCCACCCCTCTAAAAAATGCCTGGTACCCTGACATTCCACTATTCAACTGGGTTCTTCAAGAGGCCCCTTAAAAAAAAAAAAAAAAAGAGGCCCCTTGAAGGAGTTTCTAAGTGTCCAAAATGTTCTACTTCTTGATCCGAGATGTGTGTCTGGGAAAATTCACTGTGTTGAGCAATTATGATTTTAGTTGTCTTCTATACATATGTCATATTTCTATTAAAATTGTGTATTTCAAAAATCCATTGCTGACCTGCTACCATGGTTCTTTAATATTTTTCCTATTTTTTATTCCATGTTCCATCTTTCTTTTCTTACTGTCCTAGCACAAGTTAGTAAAGAGAGTTGTTCTATTTTGTAAGTCTTATCATTCAAAGAGGTCCATTTTCTCAAAAGAAATTTTGCAATACTTTAAAGTATGTTAACAAGACTTTCTCTGTCACCAACCCCACAGCTTCTTGTGCCTGGGGCTCGGAGTGGCCTTGGCTGTCGCAAGCTCTCTGTGCTTTGATAGCCCTGTACAATGCTGCTTGAACTCCATGCCACAAGGCAACACTGTAAAGAAGCTGAAAGCAAAGAGAATGTCAAATATTGTCAGTGGAAGCATTACTTTACAATTATCTGCAAGGATAGTGAGAGCTTTTGCTCACATTAAGGGGTACAGAGCAGTGAGGAGCATTAGGGAAGTTATGGCGTGGGTTGTAATTTTACCATGTTTCCAGAGCTGGATCATTTATCATGTATCATCCTGTGTCTATTTAAAAATAAAACACATACAACACGTGTCCCTCCCATTCTGTAAAATGTGATTATATAGTAAAGTGTAGGTTTTACAGGGATAGAAGTATGGTTTTGTAAGGGTCAGTAGTTATCACACTGCCAAAACCAACATGTAAGAGTGACACATGGCCTTCCGGGGTCAACCTTACCTCATTCAGCGCACACATCCGAGCAATGGAGCCGATGTTGTTAGTGATGGTGACCAGTGTGGCCCGGGCAAGGTCTTCCTTGCTGATCGACTCTCGTTTTTCTTTACTCATCATGTTGCCAAAGCTATGTTGGAAATATCAGTGAGAGTATTCAAAATCATCTTCCCATGCTTCTACCATGGTACTGTGAAAAGCTCTGAACAACTGTTCAAGCTCAAGAGACCTGATATTTGCTACCACAATTTATAAGCAGACAGAAATATAGTATGAATGCCTAGCGGTCCCCTTTCTTAGCAGGGACAAAATAATATGGCTATTAATGGGGGTGGATTTTGTAATGCCTGTAGACATCTGGTTAAGAATGGAACAGGGGCAACTGTTGTAGTTTTCCAGACCTTCTTTCGAAGTTGCCTTATTTTAAGCACAAACACAAGAGCAAAATAATCTCAGTGCTTCATAAAGGACAGGAGATCAAGTCTGAGATCTGATATGATAGATACTTGCACCACACTTGTTGGTCGAAACTTTTAGTAAGAACTAAAATGCATGGCCCATGTGGAAAGGCTGCTCTAAGTTTAATCACTGCTGCTCCTAGCTGCTTAATCTCTACCTTGATGCTACAGCAGATCCTTGAAGGCCAAATCGTTCATAGTCTCCTCCGTAAATGTCCTTCACCAGCTTATCGACATTGGTGCTGTCGCCTTTAGCTGCCATTTCCAGAGCTTCTTCAAAGGTCTCACAACCAGTCAGCAAGCAACATAGGCCTAGGAATGTTCCACCTCCAAGACTGAAGGAACAATAAGGTTTATTTTTTTAAATTTTATTTTAAGCTATACCCATCCAAGCCCCCAGCTACATTAACACTAATATGCGTTAAGAAAAATAGAAGAAAAACTAAGGGGCACTTGAATGAAAGTGCTAGAATGCAAAAGAACTTTATGATAGATTTGATAAGAGGGCAGAAACTAAAATATCAAAGAAAACTTGCCCCTAAATTTGAGAACAAAACTAGAGAAACACTCTCACTGATTGTGAGACCTTCAACTAGCCACTAACCTAAACCCTTCATTCCATCTTCCACCTATAAAACAGCCAAATCATGATCTCTTGTATTTGGGTAGTCTGAAAGCAGCAAATAACTAGAGAAACAACTGATATTTTACAAATGTGTACATAAACACCAATGCCCAGAAAAATAGTGTGACCATAGTTCACAACTATGAAGCCAAACTTTTTGGTGACCAAATGGAACCAAGGGGCTGCCAGTAGCAACCAGCCCAAGGGCAGTCTTCTGTTTGACTTTGCTTGAGCTTATGCTTGACTCCCTCATTCCACCTCCTCAGAAATGATGAACAATGTTGGGAGTTTTTTTCTAGTAAACTTTGGAAAATTTACTGGTATTTTACTTATAACCCAAGAGTAAAAAATAGTAACAAAGATCACAAAATAATTCCTTTTTTTTTTTTTTTTTGGCGGAACCGGGGATGGAACTCAGGCCCGTGTGCTTGCCAGGGAAGTGCTTATTCCATTGAGCCACTTCCCCAGCCCCTGATTCCAATTCTTTAACTATGTCTTAAAACCCTTCAATTATTTTAGAAAAAACTCCTTTAAAATAGTCATTTCAGACAAAATTACAAACTATAGCAGTTAAGAATCAACACAATTGTGTGTTAGTATCAACGTCACGACAAACAGACTCAAGGGAAACCTACCACCAGGGGACTTAGAAGGAAAGGAGCTCTCCTAAACCAGAACACAGGTTTGAGCTTTTGCTTACCAAGTGGAAGAATAAACATAAGAAATTTGCTTATATCATTTGGCTCTGAAAGTCCCAAAGAACTTCTAGCTCTGGGAACCCAATTTGCTTTTGGGTGTTGGCTTTTAGTTATAAGAAAAAAAATCAACTAAAATTAGAAATAAGAAAATTAAGGAAAAATGATGTTTATTGCTAGTAAATGTTAACAAGAAAGTATTAGATTGCAGATAAATATGCATATAGTTCTTTAAATTGCATCTATAAAAGCATGTAATAGGTTTTAAATCATGTTTTTTATTGAAATATTTCCTTAGGCTGGGATATACCTCAGTGGCAGACCAGCTGCCCAGCATGTGCAAATCCCTTGGTTTGATCCCCAACACAGCAAACACAAAACAAAACAAAACAGTCTTTAATTGCAATTATAGGTTCTTGGAAAATTACGTAGCTAGCCGTGATCAGCGGCAGTTATCCAAATTGTGGCTACAGTGCCATGAGGAACAAAGAACTCTGCCTAAGTTCTCAGAATCAACTTAGTCACACTGGGAAGTCTGGATTTCTTATAAGAAAGCTTATCTTTATACTTAATATAGCATACTGTGCTACCTCACAAAGATAAGCACAGGCATTATTTTTAGTGTGTGCGGTACTGAAGATTTTACCCAGTGCCTGCCACATTCCTCATATGCACTCTGTCACTGAGTAACGTCTCCAGCCCTGCTAGTGTTTTAATTAATGAAACTAACATTTGGCTTGTGTGCTATCTAGATTTGTTTTGTTTTCTCCCTGTATATATTTTTAAAATGTCTTTGTTTACATTTGTAGCTTCTTAGTACCCTCTATTTCTAATAATTTTTCTTTGAACAATAGGGATTCATCTTTCTTTTTTTTTAAAATGTGTTTTGTACAGGGTCTCACTACACAAATTGGACTCGTAGTGATCCTCCTGTTTTCAGCCTCCCAAGCGCTGGAATTACAGGTGTGCGCAACCACGCCCAGTCTCAATCCCAGTATCAGTGCACCCTGGGGACAGGGCTGGCATGGGATTCATCTTAAGTTATTCAACAATCTACTCGAAATGTGGGCAACTGAAGATACTGGCCGACTCAGAAAGAAGGTAACTCATCAACTGATGTGTTGGCACAGTGAAAAGAGGCAAGTACGACTCGAAAATGATACATGACTCCAGATAAAGAGCTGAATGGGAAAAGCAAGCATGCGTTAGCACAGCTGAGACACTGCAAACAGCAGGGAAGAATGCAAGGTCACAGAACAGCCAAGAGTCTCCCAGCACTTTTATTAATATCTCCAACTTGATAATTATTATTTAATCAAATGACCTCCTACTCACAATCAGACACATATGTTTGTTTTGTCAGATACAGTAAAACCCTCAATATACAAGAGATAAAAATATATTTCCAGAAAAAGCCACTGAGTATTATTGCTACTTGTCATGATAATTTAGGAAGTAGAAGAAATCTTCAGTTACTCATTTTCCTAATTGTTGAGAATTGCAGAACACTGACCATTGATGATTGTGCCTTGAAAATGAATGCAAATGATCTAATGTACTGTTACTTTCATTAAAGTTTCAAAGTTTTTACATTCCTCTTTTGATAGACTGACTATACCTCCTAACAATGTCAGCTGTAAAGCAATATTTTTTCTGTTGGATTCCATATTATTTANAAAAAAAAAAAAAAAAAAAAAAAAAAAACTACGTTGCTAACCAGTCTGGGATACAACAAAATTATATATAAGCAGATTTTTAAAAATCATGCTTTAAAGAAATCTGATATCTTCTAATAACATAATGGGAAAATACAGTATAATTCAGTAACAAAAATCTGCAGCTATAAACTATGTTATGTCCTTAGAGGAATGATTGCCAAAGTACATTTTGCACATTGATGTGACCATAATAATTTATATCTTAGATTTTAAAACTTGAATCAAAGGAAGTCTTTGGCAGAATGACTCTGGTTAGAATAGGATCAGGGGCTCCACTGACTTTAGGCCTCTTTCCCATCTACTCTCTGTGGCAGACCTGAGAGGCACCTATTACCCTTCAGACTCCTCCTGCAGCAGGTTTCCAGATCCACTGTTGGAAGAAAGAGTTTACAAGGAAGACTGTGCATCCAGGCAGGATTCGTTGATTGCAGAATGCAGGTCATTGATTAGTACTTAGCAATAACTAGAATTTACAGATATTACTACCTGTGTCAAAGAAGTCAAACACCGCAATGGCTCCTTAGCAGCTATTGAAGAGGACCCAGATCCCTACACTTCCCACATCTGAAAAAGTATATGTGTGGAATTCACCAATAATACTGTAAGTATTTGTAATTGTGGAAAATGCTTAGCTTGTTGTTCCTTTAACGGTTCAATTACTCTCTCTGGGAGAAAGCTTGAAATTTCTTTAAAATTTTACCTTAACAATGAGATCAATCTCTAAGGTAAAACCAGCCCAGCTACAACATTCCTGTCTGTAATTCTCCTGACAGTTCTAATGTGGGCACAGGGTCAGTTTTGTCTGAGCATCTGAACAAGTCCATAAGCTTTTGTATTCTCAGTGAGAAATAACTGACATTACAGAGCCCACACTCTGCAGCCAAGCAAGTTTCAGTCAGTCAGTCAGTGTGTGTGCGTGTGTGTGTGTGTGTGTGCGCGCGCGTGTGCGCGCACATGCGTGCAGGTACACACATGGAAACTGTGATTTTTCAACAGCAGCAACTGATAAATTGTTGTTGTGGTGGGATTTTAGTAGTATACATGACTTCATGAAACCTAGTATCTACCACCTCCTCCAGTGGTGACAACCAAAAAATATCTCCAGAGGTCATGAAAAACAATAGGAAAACCAAGCCACCTTCTAATGGGGGAGCAGTACTGCAGCATTTGAGCTCTAGGAAAGCTATAGGAACCATCTAAACAATAGCCTTCATGGTAGGAATGAGGATAATGAAACCCAAAGACATAATGTGTCTATCAAAAACAATGGTTTCAATATCACGTCCCAAGCATAGCCTACATGGCACTGTTTCCTAGGCTGTCCCTCTAAAAATGGGTTGTGTGGCCTAGTAAGGTAGAGAAATGTGTCGCAAGAGAACCTGTTTAGTTTTGCTTACACTCTGGCTTCTCAGCGATACTTGCCGGCAGAGCCTCTTTCCATGTTGAATCCCCATGAACAGAAGGCTGAACCTGTTTGGCCCTCAGGTATATGTAATTAAAAAAAAAAAAATTCTGAAAAGCAGTGGTTATAGGGCTGTCTTCTAGTCTGCTGTACCCCAAAATTCCCTATGTATTGTGCTTATTATTCCAGTATTCAGCTAAAGGAAACCTGATGAGAAAATACATTCCTTATAAACCTTGTTTCATTTGATGTTTGGAATGTTGTAGTAATTTAAGCAATTCATCTGGTGCTAAACACCACTGAAGTTTAAAACATGGTTTTTCCCAAGTTTTGTTTGACCATACCAAGCACCTTTCTTTCGGGCTTCTACTGGACTTACTGTCCTTACCGTTTCACTGGCACTTAATACAAATCACTATGTTGGTAAACTTCTAATGCACACAAAGCTGCTTCTGCCCTTGACCCACTCACAATTTACAGAAAGGAAAGAACTATGTTTTATATAAGTCGCCCTCTTGCTCTTTTAACATATCATCCAATAAATCCCTTGTGGTTTGTGGAGCTCAAGGTTTTTTGTTTTTTTTTAAAATAGTATATGTAGTGTTTTACATATACTATTTTATGGTTATTGAGGAGGTCTGGATTTAAGCATAAAGAGGCTCATCTAGCAAAAAATATGTTTACCTGGTCCCTGTAACTCTTTTATAGTTGTCCTTGGAGTACACTGCTAAAATGCTGACACCTGAT
>NDGN011558668.1:0-20569 GCA_002564285.1 Tympanoctomys barrerae | reverse complement strand
ACATTGCATACATTCTTCCTAGTGATTAATTGCTGTACAAGATGCGGACTTGATATCCTATTTCCAATCACTATTAGAAAAAATTCCTCTATTCATTAAGAGAATGTAACTATATATCTATCCTAAACATTTTATTCTCAAATACAAAACATTACCAGTTAAGCAGAAGACCTGAGGGAATTTGAATGACATTGTCAGATACAAAAGTTACATTTTTAGTCACATAGGTGTTGTTTTAACTAGGTCTTAACCATCCAGCAGAAAAGTATAACCATGAGTTTTAAAAATTAATGCCATATTATTATGCTGAACTGTAAAAGACTCAAGTCAACAACTTGTGACAATTGCCAGTTCTGTTGATAATCCACTACTTCCATGAACTATTGGATTATATTGGGTTATTTTGATGAATTCAATTACTTATAATCTTTAGACTGGCTTCAAGTATGAAAAGGTCCTTTAAAGACTTCTCCAAATACAGCTTTTCTAATTGCAATGAAACACCCATCTGTGACAAAACAACATGAAAAGGGAGATATCTTGGGAGCCACAAAGCTAGGAATTTGATCAAATGTATGTAGGCGGGACTTGGCCCAGTGCATAAAGCAAACAAGCTATCTCACTCCTGAGATGAACATCCTGTCTGGTTAAGGCTAGCTATCAGTTGCTAGGCAACCTAGTATGATGGGCTACTATCTTCACACACACACACACACACACACACACACACACACACAAATATAATATATGAGTTAGGATAGATATCCAGCTACTTTCTCTTAGTTCATTGAGAAAAAATTTTTGTACTGATATTGCTTAGACAAGATATCATGTCTTCATCTTGTCCTCTGATTAACTACTACAAATAAAACAATATGCAATATATGAATTATTATAACTGTTCTACTAACCTGTTTTGAAACTGTTTCATTGCTATTTTATCTTGTTTCTGATTAAAATTAATAAAAAATGAAATACAGAAATAAGAAAAAATGTGTAATATATCAACCATTGTTAATTTGCTCCACTTGTTTTGAAAATCTATACCATATATATTGTTGTACGTCACTCTGTTTCTGTGTTTTTGCTATATCTATGCTTTTATTTTGTTTGTACTCTTTAAAATAAAAAATTGGTTACTACGACAGTTCCAATAATTAATACATTACGTATTGTTGTCTTTCTACTAGTTATTCAGAGGACATGTTACTAATTTTGCAAAAGTAAAAATAAATACCATCTTGTGAAAAATATATGCATGCACAAGATGTTTAGAATCTATATATAGCTACTTTCTCTTAGCTCTTTGAGAAACAAGGTTTGTACTATTATTTTTTAGACAGGATATCATGATTACACTGTTTAATAAAAATAAATTAAAAAGTTAAAAGAGCAAGAAAAAATTAAGGGTTATTGAAAGCAAGTAATATTAAATTATTTGACCAGTCTTGCATACCTATATCTGTTGCTATATCTGAGCAATAGATTTGATGATAAAAATATGTAATATAACAATCATTGCTAATTTTCTTTTTTTTTTTTTTGAAATTCTGTACCATAAGTGTTGTTGCATGTTACTCTGTTTCTATCTTTGTCTTTTCTATTTGTTTTTGCTTTATTTTTGTTCTTCCTCTTTAAAATGAAATTAAAAGATTATCCCACACAGGTCATCAGTTTAGTTACTGTTGTCTTTTCCATCTCAACCTGCATTTTAGATGTTCATAAAAATTTTTCTCCAACTTTCTTCAGTTGCATTTTTATATACAATTATTGGAATTTATATTAGTGCAGTTATTTAATAGAGTGAAATCCAAAGATTTTTTTCCAGGTGTAGTTGAAAGAACATCCTTGGAACCTGGGTCTTTTCCCTTCTTTTCTACTTAGTATTTTGAAATAAAGGAAAGAGAGTTATGACTCAATATGGAAAGAAATCAAAGGACAGTTGATCTGAAATGAATATCCCTAATAATGACCTTCATAACAATGGAAAGTTGGCTGAATTATAATATGGCTTAGATGCAGGAGTTTCTTGATAGGTTCTGTTCAACAAAATACTTATTGGAGCTCATAGTGTTTCTAACATCTGTTCAGTCTGTAGACCACAAATTGAGAACTAATCATACAAATTAATCTTAAAAAATAATAGCCTAAATATTTTGTCCATGGATACAGAAAATTTGTAAAACTTACATATTTGTACTTATTCAGTATTTGAAGAAAGGCTTACATATTTCCTAGTTTACTGAACCCAAATAGGTTAAAAACTATAGATCAATCTGTTTCTTTATAACATATTGCTTTGTTAAAGTCATATTTTAGATTTGTATTTCAGCTGTAGTCAAAGAACTGATATGTATTTTTATCTGTACTCAAAGAACTATTTAGACATCCTATACTAAGTCTTAGAGCAAGGCAAATTTTAGATATGAGAAACCACATGAAAACTTGACTAACAAAGGTTTCATTGAGGTCACAGATTTTATATGAGTTCATATAACTGCGCTTTCCAAAACTAAAAAGTCAGGCTCAAACTATATTAAATAGTAAAAAAATAGCTGGGTCAGGGAATTGAAATGTATAGAGAGAAGTTTAGAAATAGACATTTAGGTGTGGTTAATGCAGAATTTTTGTCATTAAGGGGCTTGCTTATATATTCATTCAGCTTTACCATTTTATTTTTATTTGTTAGCCATAAAACATTTTGTTTTTCCAGAACTGGAGATTGAACTCAGGCCCTTATGCTTGCCAGGCAAGCATTTATTCTACTGAGCTATGCACATGGCCCCTAACAAATTTATTTTTTAAAAAATCAGTATCTTGTGTTACAGATATACAGGTGTAAGAGAAATTTCAGAAGGTGAAAGCACTTTCTCCAGAAACTGTTCCTAGCATGGTTAATACTGATTTTCAAACTGGTTTCTGAGATCTTGAAGCTCAGCTTTTCCAATTTAAATGGCACCTGTGTCCTCAAGTTGTTTCTATTTGTTGTAATTGCTATTCTTCAATATTTGAAGTACTTAATAGGTGTATTCAATTGAGGAATTTTTTTTATATACACATATTGCATCTTGATAATTTTTACTCTGACCTCACTCTCAGCTTCTGAATGATTTTTTTTTTTTGGCCTGTTCATGATGCCTTAAAAGCAATTCTGGTAAGACATGAGGACCTACAGAATTGTGAGCCTGACTGCTTAAGCTTAAACAACTGAGGTAATGGCAGGCTTCCAACCCTCCGCTTCTGTTATTCCCCATATTTTTTTCTATCTCCACACAGTGTTCACCTCTCTGTTTCCTCCTAAGTCTCTCTTATTTTTCATGTTGAATTATTTATAGTTTGAGTTTCTCATAAACTGTAAGCCATGCAATATTTGATATCTGTTAAGATTAATTTCATTTAACATTACACTATCAAGTTCATCCATTTACCTACAAATGATTACAATTTATCATTCTTAGGGCTAAACAGATAGCTCAGCAGATTAAAGTGCCCCTTTAGGCACATGCAGGGGCTGGGGCTTGATCACCGACCTGCCATGCTGGCTTTGCCCATGGGCGACTGAGAAGGGAATTGAGACTGGGGGTGGTGGTGCATGCCTGTAATCCCAGTCCTTGGGAGGCTGAAAACAAGAAGGATCACTATGAGTCTGATCTGTGTAGAGAGACCCTGTTGACCCTATACTAAATACATAAATAAATCAATACATAATAAAAATTAAAAAAATCTATCCTTCTTTATGTCTATTACTCCACTGTGTATATACACATACGTATTGCATTTTCTTTATCTATTCCTGTGGTGAGGAGTGCATACAGGCTGCTTCCACAAGTTAGCCATTGCTAAATTTCCATTCCAACCTGGTTATACCTGTGTGACTGTTGTATGCTATCTGGAACTTTTTGGGACTTATATCAGAATAATTGGGTTGAAGTGAATTGTTTTTATTATGTTCACAGTATATGATGATTACATTATCCTGGTATAGGCACACAATACATTGTAATTATGTTTTGATTCTTTGCTCCTCCTTGCTGCCTTGCTCCTTATCTCCTTCCCATTTGAAAAGGTCTATTTTCTCTTCATAGTAATTTCCATAATGGTTTTACTAATTTACATACACATCATCCATGTCAAAAGGCTCCTTTTTTCCCCAAATCTCAGGAGTATTTGTTGATATTTGAATACTCCCTGACAGCCACCCTTATTAGAGTAAGATGGAATCTCAGTGCTGTTTTGACTTTCATTTCTTTTATGGCCAAAAGTCAAAATCATTTTTATATATTAATTGGCCACTTTGCTACTTTTTTATGAATGGGTATGTTGCACAATTATTTGATTAGGTATTTTGTTTAGAGGATGTATTTTTGAGGGTTTTATATATTCTAGATATTAGTCTTGTGTCAGAGGAGAAGTTGTTCTTTCTATGAGTTGGCACTTCACTCTGCTGGTTGTTTCCTTTGCTATATGGAACATTTTTTAGTTTGAAAGAGTCCCATTTCTTCACTTGTTTATTTATTTATTTATTATTTATTTATTATTTATTTATTTATTTATTTTTACAGAACCAGGGATTGAACTCATGTCCTTGTGCTTGCCAGCATTTGTTCATTTTTTTTTTCTGGAACTGGGGATTGAACTCAGGCCCTGCCCTTGCCAGGCAAGCACTTATTCTACTGAGCCATCTTCATGGTCCCTGTTCATTCTTGCTGTTATTTCTTTTACACTTGGGGTTCTCTCAGAAATCCTTGCCCTTGCCCATATCTACAATAGTTTCACCTATTTTATTTCCTAAAAGGTTCAGTTTGTGTTTCTAGATAGATTTATGTCTTTGATTCATCTTAATTTGCTTTTAAGATAAGATGAGAGAAATTAATCAAGACTTCTCTGCATATGGATGGATAAAAATATCTGCACAGAAAAATCAATACTATTCCTATACACCAGCAGTGAATCCACTGAGAAAGAAATCAGGACAACAATTTCATTTATGGTAGCTTCAAAAATTTTGAATGTCTTGAAATTAGTCCAACTAAGGAAGTGAAAGATATCTGTAATGAAAACTATAAAACTAAAAGTGATTAAATAGGACATCACAAAGTGCAAACTTATCCTCTGTTGCTGAATAGACAGAATCATTACTGTAGAATAGGAAACTTACCAATAATCATATGTAGGTTTAAAGATATTCCAATCAAATTACCACAACATTTTTCAAAGAATTACAAAAAACAGTCCTAAACTTTATGTGACCAGAATAACCAAAGATATCCTGAGCAAAATATCAAGTAGGTGACTTAGTATAGTAGAGTAATCCTGGATTTTAAGTTGTACCACAAAGCTATAATAAGAAAGTAGCACAATAATGGCTTAAAAATAGACATTCTGACTGGAGGAATAGAACTGAAAATGAAGAAAAGCTCATGTAATTTCAGCCATCACATTTTTGACAAAGAAGCAAAAAAATATATGCTGGAAAAAAGTGAACATCCCTTGCAGAAACAAATGACACTACCACTCCAGCTGTGTTGTTACTCCATAACGAGGAAAGAACTGGAAGGTGGCATTTCTTACCAGCCCTTAGTGTTGCCCTGCTGTAGCATGTGGTAGCACATGCACAAGTGGCAGCACTCAAGCACGGGTCCTTATGTCCTCCACTGTACCTAAGTATGATGGCCATGTCTCACTGACCATATTCATGGAATTGGTCACATTCACATATTTTTTTTTGCAAGGCTGGAATTAGCATCACTTTTCCTGGGGTAACATGGAACCAAAACAGAACAGTTGGTCTTAGATGAGAGAAAACACCACAAATACTGTGAATATTATTTGGGAAGGTGATAACTACATGGAGGCCCAGAGCTAGTGGAAAACGTAGTGTCAATAGCAAGGGTGGATGGAGAACCCCTGTCACATAGGTAGTATAAAAACCATTTAAAAGAAAGAAACAGAAGTCTAGGAAGGTGAAATAGCAGTCTGTACAGGCATATGTAGAGGAAGTGGGATTCACACCAGAACTTTTGGGTCAGGGAGACAGCTCAGTAGAATATGTGCTTCCCTGGCAAGTACAAGGGCCTGAGTTCAATCCCTGGTAAAAAAGAAACAAACAAACAAACAAACAACAACAACAACAACAATAAACCCAGAACTTTTAACCCTAAAATGATTGCTTTTCCTGCTGTGTACTTTTCTTTCCAGATGATCAAGTGCTTAAAACTAAAAATCTGCAAACTGAGTCTGACTCTGCCTCTGGAATAGACTGTGATAAATGCATGATGCTGAGCAGTGAAAGCTGCTAGTGCTGGCTTCAGTTCCAGATACAGAGAGTTCAGAGTGGTATCTTTTCATGTACAGGAAATGGTAGTAATGAATTACATTTCTCAGAGGCTGTTCAACTGATTGTTAATGGTCTCCATGAAGTTGAATCCACAGTAGAGGAATCAGAGGCTAATAAATTTGAGAAGGTAATAAATTAGAGAAGCTACCATTTGACCAACTCTAATGGCCTTGGTCTCAACTGGGCAGTCTATGGTTGTTTGCTACCATAAAAAATTAAATTTATACATAAGAATCTGAGAGTCCAGAGACCATTATGGATTATCAAAGGACCATTATTGTGGTCCAGCAAAAGAAGAAGTCTAACAGCAAAATAATGTTTTTGATGCCGTGGTATTATTGAAAAGTATACGTACCATAATGGTAGCTCCCTTAATCCAGCTCTTGGGAGGCTTGACATGAAGCCTTCCAAGAGCTGGATTACTAATATTTGAGGCCAACTTGGGATAGATGGTGAGTTTAAGGCAGGCCTGAACTACATAATGAGACCCTGTCTGAAAAAAGATACAAGCAAACAAACAAACAGCAAAAACAATGAAAAACCCCTAAATAAGTAGAACACGTGAGTCAAGCCAGCAGCTTGAGTTCTGCTCATGGCTGAGTACAAATGTGACCTGGAACATATTATTCCCTCAGTTCAAAGTTAGAGTTCTGTCCTGGGCCATGAAAGACACTTCTCCAAGATTTGAGACTTTGTTCTTTACCTTGCATCTATACTCCTACCACGGACAATGGGGTATAAAATAAATGATTCACAGCACAGGGAACAAATAGCATTTGGTCAGTGTTTCTCATACATAATATGTAGTGAGAATCAGCCTGCATATGTTTCTAGGATAGTCCTTCTGCACAATAGAACAGATAATGAGGAATTGGCATTGGAGGAGTGATGACTCTTGCTTAAAAATCAAGACATTTAAAATCACTAAGAATTGGGATAGATAGTCTAAAAAATAAGACTTCCTTTAATAAAAAGTATACACCCAAATAAAGGCAGACAGCTATAGAGCTTATTCACATGAATTATGAATAGTTCAGAGCAGTATATATATATATATATATATATATATATATATATATATATAAACAACTGTGCTTTGAGAAATTTAATTGACACGACTTCCCTTTGAGAAATAGGAGGTAGATTTTAAAAGCTTCCTGAACATGACAAATGAGACCATTGGGATTCAGAGGATTTATCTCTTAAGTCACCTAGGATTCTACTGCCAGTTAGAGATGTATTGGAACTTCCACAGGGAGCTTTAATTCCTCATCCAAGACTGTTTCTATAGACAATGATGTTCCTCAAAAAAGAACTTTATTTCTAGTCTACGACCTTTTTTTCCATATTTAGTTTCTTTTGGGATAAATTGAATTATATGTCTACAAAGACATTCAAATTATTTCCCTTGAAATAACTACTGAGATCCTAAAGTCCTTTGTGTAAATGAAGCAACCTTCACTTATGTTTTAGTATAATATTGTTAATGAGAATGGAAGAATCTTGATGAATAAAATACGTATAGAAGTATGAACCTAAAATGTAGCAATGGCACATTTTACAAACCATCTTTTATTTTCTTGCTTACATTATTTGGGTCACTGATAAACAAGGTTATAAGCCTTGCTTCATGTTTCTTCTTGCATAGATTTTAATAATTATAATTAGAGGTAGAAAAAGTGAACATCTTAGGAAAAATGGACTGCCCTTTGTTTGCCACACTAATGATGACTCTGAATCTAAGCTTTTTCATTGCCATTTTTATTCCTCACATGCTTTTGTTCTTTACAAACCTTTTTCGAACTCTGTCAGATTGAAAAGAAGGAGGTAAGACAGTCAGCCAATAAGGAGCAGGAAGCATGAGCAGTGTGGGTGCTTCTGGGCTGTGGAGTAACATAGTGCTGTGAACTTTGGCATTTCTTTCTCTCTTCTCTATAAATTATACAAATATATTAGGTTGTGTGTTGACAATAACAAGATCACCCTCAACCTTCTAAGTTGGAATAGTACTGGGGTAAAAATCATTCTGATGGTTACTTTCTGGTCTCTTAATTAGATATTCCAAGTTATCTGAATTCCATGAAACTAATTTTTTGATCCTTAAAAATCATTATTAAGATTGGGAATACAGTTCAGTACCAAGGTGCATGCTGAGCAACTGCAAAGCCCTGGACACTATCTCCAGAAAAGAGTCCTGAAAAGGTGATTGTACAAATGAGCATTGTCATCCAAGTACGTTATTTAGCCCAAACCTTAACAAAAACAGTAAAAATGGCAATGATAACACCTAATATTTAGAGATTTTTATAATATCTAGTTGTATAGTAATATTTCTCACTCCTCTTAGTGAGACTGGAAAGCAATTATTATTATTATTAATTATTTTGTCTAAAGATGTTTTACAACAGTGTTTCATGAAAATCCCCTAGCTTCTCACATATCATTTATTCATTAATTATTGCTGCAAGTTGGAACCTCACCTCCAAAACATGTGGTCTTACCTCCTATATTTCTGCTTTCTTGGCCAAAGCCTAGCATTGCTTTATTCCTGGAAAAGATCTTCTTCACTCATGCTAGTCCTGAAGAGCAGGTGTCCTCCTGGTCTTCACACTGGCATCAGTACTTAAAATATAGCCAGACACATAATGAGGACTTCATCTCTTATTGGAAAAGGTTGAAGAGATAAGGAAAGATCAAAAGGGAAGAGAAATAAGGAATATTTTAAAGCCATGTATGACATGTTAAGCTGTTATTTGATCAGAACATCTCAAGCAATTTCTACACAAAGGACAGAAAGAGGAGGAGTAATGATGATGTATGAATATTTTGGACAGAAATTCTTGAATATTGTACTCATTAGAAAATGAAATGGAACAACTCGGATGAGGAAAAGAAAAAAAGAAAGAAAAAAGGAACAAAAGACAAAGAAAGATAGAAAGAAAGAAAGAAAGAAAGAAAGAAAGAAAGAAAGAAAGAAAGAAAAAGAAAGTACAGAAAAAAGGGAAACAAAGGAAAGGAGAAAGGAGAAATATATATACATATACAGGGTAGCTTGGATAATTGCATTGCTGATTTCTGATGATCTACTGAAAGCATCAGTTAATGCTTAATATATTTTTCTTCTCTTTTTTATTTTCTTACAATGTTTTGGACAATTTTTAATGCTTATGTCAGGTAATCTAAACAAATGTGAAGACAACATTATGCAATATAACACCTACTGTTGAATTTCCATTATTTTATTTAGTGAAATTCTATATTGTTTCTAATGATTTTGGTTTTACTATTTTTTTTTGGCAGAGCCAGGAATTGAACTCAGGCCTTTGTGCTTGCCAGGCAACTATTTTTTATCCTCTTAAAAATACTATGAAGTATTTGCTTAAAATATATTTCCTGGGGCAGCCAAGTAGCTCAGTAGACTAAAGCACTTGATTAGGCAGAATACAGTGGTCGGGGTTCTTTCCCCTGCTTGCCTTGCCAGCCCCACCCCCCAGGGCATGTTGAGTCAGATTAGGATTGGGCATGATGGCCCATACCTGTAATCCCAGTGCTTGGGAGGCTGAAGACAGGAGAATCACTATGAGTCTGGTCTATGTAGTGCAACCCTGTAGACTCTACTAAATTTTATATATACCTCCTTAATTGTGTAGTTATCTTAGAATATTTTGTTTATAATCTGAAATTTTATCTTTATATTTATATGTGTATAAAATATAAAACACCAAAGTATTTTGACTGACTTATAAAAAAAAAAAGACCTATTTAACAAACCTGTAATCCCAATACTCTGAGAGGCTCAGACAGGATGATCACAAGTTTATGGCCAGCCTAAGCAATTTGACAACCCTGGCTCAAAATTTGAAATCTAAAATAAAACATAAAAAACACTAGAGATATTGCTCAGTGTGTGAGAAAGGCTTGAGTTTACAATCCCATTGTGCATGTGCACGTGCATACATACATAAAAATACTTAATAAATTTAATTTTTGTAACATAGGACTAGATACAGCACTTTATCATACTTTTCTATGATTGACATTTCACTCAACAAATCATTTTATTTTGTTCTATTTTAAAACTTTTTCTTTTTTTCATTCACTCAATTACTTCTAGTATTAATGTAAAAGATGCTAAAGAAAGTACTACAAAAATGACATGACATTTAACACTATGTATTATATTTATTACTGAATTAATTATCACTTTTCTCCTGCATTATGGATTCCAAGAACCTATTTGGGAACAAAAGTTTCAGAGTTACAGCTGCCCAAGGTGAAGATCAGTGACCTTGACTAAAAGGGTACAGGAGCTAGAGGACAAAGGGACAAAATATGGGCTTTTGTGTGTGAGTCTTTCCTCATGCCATTAAAACTTAGTTTTTTATATTTGTTCATCCATCAAAAACAGCAATGTTAGCTTAGCAGCTTCCATCTGGAAATGTGATTTCCAGCTGCCTTTTCTTGAAAAACTTTCATCACAGCAAACACTCCAGATGCCCCAAAGGTTTAGATGTAATGGGACATGATCTATATCAATTTTTCATGAAGCATTCCATATTGAATATGTAATATTTGCCTCTCAAAAACCATTGGGATATTCTCTGCCTTATCTAGCTCCCTTGGGCTTTACTGTTTTGAGACAATTATGGCAGAAATTGCTCACTGTGTTTTCATTATCCTGAATTTACATCGTTTTAAATATTGCCAAATTAAAGTGTCACCAATAAGCATGAAGTTAAAATAAAAGTTTAATATTTTAAGTCCCCAAAACTGTGACTATTAAACTGCAATTCTACTTTTCAGTTTTAATCCACATACAATGTCAACATGAGATTACATTTAAACAAAATGAAGGGTTGGGAAAATAGTATGGTGGTCTAAGAGCCTGCCTGATGAGTGCAAGGACCTGGGCTTGATCTCCAGTACTACATCCTGTGCTGCTCCAGAACCTCAGGCACACTGTGCAGGCCACGGAAACCTGCACACACCTGTAATGCCAGCACTAAGGAGGGTGAGACAGAAGGATCACTAGGAGTCTAAGCTGCATAATGAGACCCTGTACCAAATAAATACATAAGTGATTTTCTAAATTAAAAGATAATGGAACACACCTCATCTTGATTAACTGAGGTAAAACAGAAATTAGTAGCCTATATTTCCATTCAAATTGATATTTTATTTTTCAACAGATTTTCCTAGCTGGATGCTGGGTGTCCAACAGTAAATAGGAAAATAAATTCTGCCCATACTGAGTCATATTAATATGATGGTGTACACTGTGCAAGTATTTATAAAAACACATATTTTATATGTTACATGTAACTGTATGCATGTGTGCCTGCTGCCCATGTTTTATGTGTTATGTGTATGTGTGCCCAGTGTACATGAAAGAATTCTGCACTTGCAAGTTCACATATTCTTTTGATCTAAAAATGTCCTTTGTGCTACTAAAATGACTTTCACTTAAGAAGGCCACCATAGTGGAATATAATATAGAGAACTACAGTTTAACAGAACTAAAAACTAAGTGAAAGCCTAACTTAGCTATACATCTTGTAACAACAATTTATTGTGAGCCAAACAGAGAAACTGAGCTTCAGTCTGTTATAGGTGGATGGATGTTAAAACTATCCAAATCAGGCAAAAAAAAAGTCTACCTCATTTTCTCTGTGATCCTATGATTTTTCCAACCACATGGCAGACTGAAGTCTCCGAATATACCCTGGTTCTGAGGGCTACCTCATTTGTACATCATCCTTCACTCAGATTCTGTTTATCTAAAGTTTTTAATGTTGCCTTCAAAGACTTTTTAAGCACAGAAATGAAAGCACAGTTAGTACATGTGGTTTCTAGTACCAGTTTGAGAAAATAGTATTCTTTCATTTATCAGGCAGGCAAGAGTAGAGGGTTTAGGGGAAATGATGGAATTTTTTGATGAAGTGGTACAAGTAAACATAAATAGAAGAAAACCAACTTAGAGGTTTTATTACTTTCTCCTCCCACCTTCTTTCAGTTTTTATATTTTATTCGTATATGTTCACAGTACACTGTGATTATATTACTTATGGGTAGTTGGCACACATAACTAGCATCTTAATTATTTTTCTATTGTGCCACACCTTCCTTCTCTTGATTCCTTTTGCAAAAGATCTGTCTCTCTCTTTCATACTATCTATCTTTATTTTGCTCTGTATTTTTACTTCATCATTTCACATAAGAAAAACGATATGACATTTAATTGTGTCTGGCTTAATTCATTTAACAAATCGTCACAAATCTAGTACACTAAATTAAAATTATTCTATACGTTTTGGATTCAGAAGTTATACAGTCAAGTTGTGGGCAGGGTTATATTCGTCTAGAAGCTCTAGGGTAGTGTCGACTTCTGTGGTTCCCAGCACAGGCCTCTTCAATTCCTCAGCATTTGTTCCCTGTCTCAAACCACAGCCATCTCTGCTCCTGTGGTTGCTTCTCTGATTTAGCCCATCCTAAGTCCCTGTAACAAGCACCCTGGAACTATGTTGGACCAGCTGAGATAACACTGGATAATTTCTTCCTTTCAAGGTCCTTATCTTGCTTACATATGCAAAGTGCGCCATGATGTTCAAAAGTAACAGTCATTGATGCTCAGGATTAAGGCATAGATTACTTGGGGACCCACCATGCAGGCTAGCACAGTATGATATATCATATGATACAGTCAAGATTTCATTGTTTATTTTGTTGGAGGCCTGGTGTATTTGTAGAGGTCATGGCTATTACCTCAGGCATCTTAGGCTCACCGGGAGGCACCTTCAGATCTCTATTTTCATGTGCATGTGGATTTTTCTTTTGTCTGAAAGTATTGTCTTCATCATCAGGGTAAATAAAATGTATACATAGTTACATAGTGGCAAAGTTAAACTGCTTTTTGTAAAGATTTTAAGGATTTTTGTTGTTGATTTAATTGTATAAGTGCCTCTCTGTCTTGACAATCCACAAGTATGATGGAAGCTACTAGAAAGAGGTGATGCTTGGTGGCTTTTCCTATCCAACTTCCATGTCATGTTTATTGGCATTCAATTTTAACTAGGCAGAAAAAACTTCATACTGGATTGTATTTTTAAAACCTTTTTATAGACTTCACTTTATAATACAATAAAGCAGATCTATTTGTTTCTTCTCCTCTTCTATATTAAAAATTTTAAGTATAGGTAAGGATATAAATAAGCTTGAGAAGTGGTACAAGAAGTATGTGTTATTCTATTTAGACTGTTACAATAAAAGTCAAAGACTAGGGCAGCTTATAAAAATATTTGTTTAAAATTGTTTTAGAATTTAGAGAGTCTTAAAACAAAGCCCTCACAAATTTTCTTGCAGAAATTCATATTCAAACTCACAGCCTTTTTTCTATGACCCACATGAAAGAAGGGATAGAAAACTTCCAGGGCCTCCTTTTAGGTTACTAATTCCACTCATTGGAAATCAGCCACTCAAAAGGCATAATCTCCTAATCTCATCATCTTGGGGATCATGTTTCAGCATATATGTTTTTAGGGAACACAGACATTGCTACCACAGAAAGAATTTGGTGAGCTGTTTAAAAACACTTACACAGGGTACTGATTAGAAACCCTGGGATTGGAAGAACACCACAGGGACCTCATTCAACAGACACTCAATATAGCAATGGGAGGCCACCTAGGTGAGCCCTTTCCTCTCTCAGGCAGAACTAGCTAGACCACTCCAGGGAACACAGAGCAGCACAGGACCCAGGGAAATGCTTTCCTTCTTTCATCAGAGACTCCTCATTCACAGGGTGCTACTGAAGCTGTTGAAGATACGTGTAAGAGAGCACAATGAGAAGAATGAATTGAAAAGCCTTCCTGACTGCAAGACCTAAAAGACCTGTCCCAGAGATGCCAGTGATCAGAAGGGGTACAAATACAGAAATCCTAAAACCACATTTCATTGTGTTTTGAAGTTCTTTCTGTGTTCTGCCACAAACACTCTTGATGGGGATGAACTCTTGGAATTGAGGCTACCTACCTGAACTAGGAGCAGCAGAGTGTCTGCCAAAAGAGGTGGGCAAATTGCAGACATGGAGATTTCATTATGTGGAAGGACTCCCATTTACTGTACAACTCAGCCTGCCCTCCTCCATCTAGTCAAGAGATACTGGGTCAGTTGTGCAAAAGGGCAAAAATAATGATTTCCAAACAGAAAGCAGCACCTAAAGAAGGAGTCCATTTCTCCCCGGAGAGGAGGGAGGTCATATCCAAATGAACTCTGGGGCTTCTCCTTGGGCAGCATCAGTGAGAAGCATTATTAAGAACTCCACAAGAGGATCACAAGACCAAAATAATAAAGAGGTGAAAATAACACCCACAACAGCTCCAAAAATTGAACTATCTGGGAACCCTCACCTACAAAGTAGACAATGCTTAGCATTTCATCTAAATAGGATGACTGACTGGCTGCTAAAATAGAAGATTTAAGTAGGACCCAAGGTCTCCTAATACAATGCACAACAGATGTGGGGTACAATCCAAAAGCACACCAAGAATGAAAAAAAAAACTGTAAAAAGACTATCAAGAGACAGTCATACACATGAAAAAGAAATAGATACTGGAGCTTTCCAATGATGATTTTCAAGCAGCTGTCATGGGAATTTTCAATAATTAATTCTGAAAAATATAATGATGATGCAAAAGATAGATGTTGAAACACTAAAATAAAATTTATAGAAAGTAACTGTAGTATTAGAAATTAAAAGGAAACGTCACACTCACTATATACACTTAATAGTGGCATGGAACTGACACACATGAACAAATCAGTATAGTTCACATTAAGAAACAGATTTCTTAAGGGAATTAATAATTTTGTCTGTGTTATCTTCTAGTTTTTCTCTAACATCAGTTAGTCATAGATTGGTCTCAGTGTTCTCTACTAGCTGCAAGATGATTTTTTATTTTTTACTTTATTTTTGCCATGCTGGGGATTGAACTCAGGATCCTGCGCTTGCCAAGCAAGTGTTTATTCTACTGAACTATCTCCCAAGCCTGATTTTTTTTCTTTTCTCTTAATGTTTTTGTAGCTTCTCTGAGCACTTTGTCATAATCACCATTATTTTTACAGACAGAATGTTTTCCAAATGTAAGAAAAGTGCTCACAATAAGAAAAAGGATTTTGGATCACAACAGAACTATGACAAATAAATGTAACTTATTAACACATATATTATTTAAATTGTCAAATGTCCAGTGAGACAAAAGATTTTAAAAATAGAGAACTAAACAAAAAAATCACAAATCAAGTAAACACATACGAATCACAGCAAACTTCTAAACCCAAACCCTGAGGGTCAGAAGAGCTTGGAATGAAGTCCTTTGAATCCTAAGAGCAAGTAACTTTCAACCCAGATTAACACACATAAAAAAATTGCCCTTCAACATCAATGGAGAAATAAGGATTTTTTTTAAAAAGACTATGTGAAGGGATTAAAGAATACTAAACCAACATGCTACAAAATACTCAAGAATGTTCTAGTCAGAAATGATGACTCCAATGAGAAAAAAAAAATAGAATTAAAATACCAAGCAAAGTCAATGAATACAAGGAAACAATGAAAAATGAGACAAAAATAAAACAAAGGAGTCACTAACAGAGAAAATTGTGCAATGAAAGCACTGAATCAATACCATGCCATAATATTTCTCAATCTTAATGGCCTCAACTCTCCAATTAAAGGACACAGATTGGCAGACTAATAACAGATTCCATCAATCTGTTGCATTCAGAAAGCTCATCTATTTCAAAGTGATATTCAAAGTTTAAATATCAAAGAATGGAACAATAATGGCACGTGCGATGGGACTTGAAAATAAACAGGAATTATAATTTTAAATTCAGAAAATATATTGTTCAATCTAAACTGATTAGAAGGACACAGAAAGTTGTTGCATACTAGTTAAGGGAGCAGCCCTACAAGAAGCAGCACTTTTAAATGTGTATGCACCAAATATTGGTATCTTCACAAAATGCATACTACTGAACAAAAATGATCAAATAAATACTAACATGGTCATTATGGGAGATGTTAGTACCTCAAGTTGCAAAGAGATAAAATAAAGAAAAAAAATCACTATATAAATATCAGAGATCAACCACATCATTGAACATAGGGACATAATAAATATTACAGGGTATTCTACTCGTTTATAACAAAGTATACATTATTTTATGTAGCACATGGTACTATCTCTAAAATATATCACAAATTACTCCACAAATCTTGCTTATATGAATATAAAAGAATAACCATTACCCCATGCTTATAGGACAGCTATGCAATAAAAACACAAATCAACCACAGAAGATATCACAGAAAATTTAGAAACACATGAAATTCTAATCATACATTCCTGAATGACCAGTGGTTTACAGAAAAAAAATCAAGAAAGATGTTAAACAATTTCTGGAAGAGAATGCCAATGTCTGTAAAACACAGTAAGGAACTCTGGGAAACAATGAAAGTGACAAAAAAAGGAAATTCACTTGTAACAAATGGTTATATTAGGAATACAGAGCATGATCTACTAAAAAACTTGAAGATACTCAAGAAAAAAAGGCAATCTTGGTCAAAACTGAAATTAAAGGAGGAAATCATAAATTTAGAGGGAAACCCTAAGGAACTAAGGGTTCTAAGGAACTAACCCTAAGCAGAACTAAGTGAAATTCAGACTACACAAATAATGAAAAGAATCAACAAATTAAAATGATGACTCCTTGAATGAATAAAAAAAAGAATAGATAAACCTTTAGCCAAACTAATAGAAAGAGAGGAAACTCACACTCATGTAATTAAAAAAAAGGAAAATAACAGCATACCATTGAATTTCCAGAAGATATTAAATACTATGAAAAGAATATTGCAACAAAGTGAAAATGCTTGCAAAAGTTTACAGATTCTGGGGACCAGGAATATAGCGCAGCACCATAAGTGCCTATCTAGCAAATACATGGTCCTGAGTTCAATCCCTAGTACAAAATAAATAAATAAATAAATAAATAAATAAATAAATTTTAAAAGAAATTTACAAATTTCTAGCCTCAGAAAAATTACCAAAGCTAACCTAAAGAAGACAGAAAAATGCTAAAAATTCAAATAATAAGCAATGGAATTGAGATATTATTAAAGAAAAAATCTAACAATACAGAAAGCCTGATACTTAAGGCATTTATGTGGAATTCTACAAAATCTTTAAGGATGTTACATCACCATTATCCCCAAACTCTTCAATCAAATTGAAAGGATAGAGTGCTTCCAAACTCATCTATAAAAACAAGCATCACTCTTATCCCAAGAAAAGATAAAGACCCAGATGAAAAAGAAAATTACAGGCCACTCTAAGTTAGCATAGATGTTAAAAATCTTCAACATATTGTTGAAAGAAAAAAGAAAAGTAACACATCTTTAATAAAACCATATACATCATGACCAAGTAGACTAAATCTGAGTCTGAAGGATGGCCCATCACACACAAATCAATAAATCAATAAATCAATAATTGTAATACACCACATAAAAACGAACAAGGACAAAACCCAAATGAACATATCTGTAGGTCCACAAGAAGTATTTGATAAAATCCATTACTTGCTCATGATAAATCCTGAATAAAATATGCATAGAAGGAACCTACCTGAATTTAATAAAGGCTACTAATGACAAGCTGATAGATAACATCATATTAAATGGAGAAAAATGAAGACATTCTTTCAAAATTCAAAAGTATGACAAAGATGCCCATTACCACCTATTTTATTCAATGCAGTACTCAACATATTAGCTAAAACAGTCAGCCAAGAGAAAGCAAATGAATACATTTAGGAAAGAAAACTCTCAAATTAACATTATTTGTAGATGAAAAGACATTTTACATTGAACATTTAAAATAATTCAAGAAAAAGGGGCCAGCAAGATAACGCATGCACCTATAATCCACACTCTAAGGAGGATGTGAACAGGCAGATCACTATGAGTCTGATCTAGTAGTGAGACCCTGAACACCCTGAAGATCCTTCCCTAGAATACAAAAAAAAAAAAAAATTAATAATATGTCAACAAAAGACACTCTACTGGCCAATTTCAGGAATGTAGAGAAATAGAAAATCAACATACAAAAATAAATAGCATATTTGAATAAAAACAATGAACTCAATAAGAAGGAAATCCTTAACATAATGGCATTCACAATAGAATCAAGAAAAATTAAATATCAGAAATTAAGTTAACCTAAGAAATGAAAGGCCTCTAAACAAACAAATAAATAAATAGCTGAATGCAGTATTACTTTGAAAAAGGAGATTGAAGAGGGCACTAGAAAGCAGAAACATGACTACTGCTACTGAATAGAGAGAACCAGTATTGTCAAAAGGGCCATATTCTCCAAAGTATTCTACAGAGTCTGTGTAGTACCAATCAAAATGCTATCACTTTCTTTACATATACAGAGACAATCATACTAAGAGTGATGTGAAACCAGAGGACACTCAAAATACCAAAAATCATCTTGAACAATAAGAGCAAAGCATGAGGCATTACAATACCAAACTTCAAGCGATTCTACAAAGCAACAATGATACGAATGGTATGGAACTGGAACAAAAACAGAAGCGGAGATCAATGGATCAGAACAAAAGATTCAAAAACAATCCTAGTCACATTCAGCTATTTGAATTTTGACAAAGGCAATGAAAGGATACATTAGAAAAATATTAGCATATTCAATGAATGGATCTGGAAAGATCTCTTAAAACTAACAAGGAACCAGGAAATAACAATTCAGCAGCTACAAGACAACACAAAGAAAAATAATATGAATATAATAGTTTTCAACAAAATAGCAGAAGTCAGCACAATGACATAAAAAGACGATTTTCAGAAGTAATTTCAGAAAATTTCCCACACAAGAGAAAAGAATCATCTATACAGTGAGTGAGTCATATAGAACTCCAAATAGCCATAATCAAAATATCTACACCTAGACACATAATAATCAAGTTCCCAGATATTCAGCCAAAGAAGAGAATATTAAAAGGGGGTGGGGGAAGAACACCTACAATGGAAATCCCATCAGATAGAAGATTTTTTTAAACACAAATCATGAAATCTGGAAAAGCTTGAAGTAAAGTATTTCACGGCCTGAAAGAAAATAACTTTCAATCCAGATCAGTTTACCCGGCAAAACTATTTATCAAAAAATGATATGATAGTTTTTATATAATAGAGTATTATTCAGTTAAAAAAAGATGTTCAGGTTTTTGTAAATAAATGGATGCAACTAGAGACTATATTGGTAAGTGAGATAAATCAGAACTATGTGTGCAAAATCATATTGTCTCACTGGTGTGAGGAGCTGAAAGAGTAGATCAAGTTAGAAAGATACAGTACATACTGGGAAAGGGAAATACTTTGTTCAATGGGTAGGAAAATCTATAAGGAGAAAAAGGAAAAAAGAAACAAGGGAAAAAGATATATTTAGGTTTATATACAGGATAGTTTGGATAATTGTACTGTTGATTTCTGCTGGCTTTTTGAAAGGAGTAATTAATGCTTAATTTTTTTGTTTTGTTTTTCTTTTTCTTTTTCCTTTTGAATTTCTTAAACATTTTTGGTATTGTTTTATTTTGCTTTTTTGTATTTTTTTTTTCTGTATTTTAGGGAAGGGTCTACAGGGTGTTCAAGGTCTCACTACTAGATTGGACTCACAGTGATTCTCCTGCTTACAGCCTCCCAAGAGCTGGGATTATAAGTGAGTGCTGGCATGCCCAGTCTCATTTGCCATTTCAGTGTGCCCCCAGGGCAGGGCCAGCACAACAAGCCCTGGGATCAATTCCCAGCCCCTGTGCCTGTTTGCAGGCACTTTAATCTACTAATCTATATTTTCATGAGATCTGCACCAACACCCTTCAATTCATTCATTTTATTCTAGGAATTCTTCCTCCTTCAAAATTTATCTATTTCTGTAGCAGAGAACCTTTGAAATGGTCCCGAATGATCCATGCACACAGCTTAACTTGTCTGTAACTAAGGCCTGTGTTATGGTTTTTGTGTATTTGTTCTGACAAAGTCTCATGCAGTCATTGAGGAGCAGTTCCACAGTTTTGATTTGTTTTTTTTTTTAACTTTCCTAAAATAAACCATTTATTGAAAAAAGAAATCTTTTTCTTAAATTTCATTAGTC
>NDGN011558666.1:15743-25895 GCA_002564285.1 Tympanoctomys barrerae | reverse complement strand
TTTGATTTGAAACTGTCTCATTGCTATTTATTTCTCAATAAAATTATGGAGGAAAAGAAAAACAACATTCAGATTCCATTCACTCTAGAAAGAATGGCTATCAAAAAAATCAACCAAAAATAGATGCTGGCAGGGCTATGGGGAAAAAGGAACCCTTCTCCACTGTTGGTGGGAGTGTAGACTCATGCAACTATTGTGGAAATTAGTGTGGAGATTATTTAAAAAACTAGGATTAGAGTTATTCCCCTTCTTGGTATCTTCCCAGAAGAATTAAAAACATCAAACTACAGTGATTTACAGGGGCCGGACAGATGGCTCAGTAGAATAAGTACTTGCCTGGCAAGCAAAAGGGCCTGAGTTCAATCCTCAATTCCACAAAAACAAAACAAAACAAACAAAAAAAATCCCAAACAAACAAACAACCAAAAAACCCCAGTGATTTGCAGGCACCCATGTTTGTAGCAGTATAATTTGTAATAGCTAAATCTTGGAAACAACTCAAATGTCCATTAACTGAGAAATGGATAAAAAAAATGCATTTTTTTATATAATAGAGTACTACTCAGCCACAGAGAAAGATAAACTTCAGACTTCTATAGGTGAATGGATGCAACTTGAGACCATACTCATAAGTGAAATAAATGAGACCTACGTGTGTAAACATCATACTGTCTCTTTTGTGTGAGAAACCGAAAGAGTAAATAAGATCCAAAGTGTGTAATAGATATTGTGAATAGGGAAGAAACTATTCAAAAGAAAAGAAAAAACTGTGGTGAAAGGAAGGGGAAGGGAAGGAAGTGAAAAGAAAAGGAAAAAATGTACGTATATACAAGATAGTTAAGATAGTTATACACTTAGTTGCTCTTAGTTCATTGAAAAGAAAATTTTGTGCTAATATTTTTTGGACAATATTCATGCCTATATCTTGTATTCTGAATAACTACTATGAATATAACAGAATGCAACATATTAATTATTGTTACTCTTCAACTAGCCTATTTTGAAACTCTGATTTTTTATTTTTACTTTTTTCTGTAAAAACAAAGCAAAAAAAGAACTGGCGATGTAGGGAAAATGACACTCCTGCACAAGCCCTGGACAGTATAGAGCTGGACACTCTGGTTCTGGTTACTACTGAAGAGATTCTTGGGAGGAACTATGGTACATCCCACCTGACTTACTTTCTTCTTGACAACAAATGCCTCAAAAAGTTCGTCCTCACTGTCTTTCTACAGATTAAGCGCACAGCCACAGGCATCTCACATTGACAACTGAAGAAGCTCTTGATTGGTCTTTGTCCTACTCAGAGTCAGGAATCTCCACCATACTCTGAGGCCAGGGAACCTCAAGGGCAATCCTCTCCTTTGGACCTGGTCACTAAGTAACTCTAAAGCTATCGATGACTGGATCTCAACTCTTTGTCTCCTAATGAATGAATTGAGTTTCATGATGAATTGAAGAGAAAGAGAGAGGGTAGAAAAGAAGAAAAGTAGGTTGTGGAAGGACAGAGGAGACAGTGGGAGAAAAAGCAAAAGGTATCCAGGTCAAGGCAGTTTGTCTGCGTGGAAGGCCACAGGGAAATGTGTCACCTGTTTCCAGAACCTTCTCAACCATTTCCTGCCAGCCCAGACCCAGCTTGGCTTCTTTCACATAAGCAATTAAAACTGGGTTGATTTTAAACCATCAGAAAGTAAATATAAAACAAGATTAAATATTAAGAAGCCAAACAAAGTGGCCTTATTAAAAAAGGCACAATATAAGCACGACATGCCAGCATCATAATTATTATTACCGCTATAAACTGGGAGGAGGCATAATGCTGCCCTTGATCTGTAGCCATAATCCAAAGAAGAAAACTAGGGTGGCTGTGATCTCAGCAGGCCATAAACATCCAGCGCTTCCAAGCAGAGAAAATTTCCCTCTACCACCTTGGCACCCTGGAGCCTGCCACCGGATGGGACTGCAGGTTGAAGAAAGGTGAGCAGAGCCCGAAGGGGTGGGGAGGGAGGTCGCTGCTGCAGGCTAACTTCAAGCTTCTGGAGTGTGTCCCTCGCCTTCCTGACCCCGCACCTGCCTTCACGAGGGAGGCAGGGCAGTGTGCAACACTCTCAGGCTCGTGGGGGAAACAAGGTGTGAATCACATAGGAGGAGCCAGATACCCCGAAGAGGAAATACAGGCCATCTGCTAAAGAGTGACAGGGATGGTGACAGCTTTTCCATTTGCTTTGGAAATCCGACTCCTTCAGGCATAGATTACTTTTAGGCTGGAGAGTGGACATTACTCTGTTCACAAGGGTTAGTAGTTGATGGTCATCCATGAGGCATGATACGAAAGAGAGTGGTGTGTGCCTTCAGCTAATCCTTCTAAAACTAGAGTCAGTGACACCTAATGGCCAATCCTTATTTTAAAGCTTTGTCTATGAATTACATAATAGCAATATCAGTCATTTCTATAATGATGATAACAACAGTCGCATTTTAATCACTATGTGTCAGCTCTATCACATACTTCAAATGACTCAACCCCACGAAGAGGTATTATATGTGCCCACTTTATAGATGAAAAAACTGAGACTTAGAGAATCCACTCACTTATGCTAAGCAAGCCACTAAATAAGATCTAGGATTTGAACCTGGTGTCTCCTCTTAGCTTCTGTTACATGGGATAAATTTATAATTTCCTTTCCTAATCATGAGAGGGAGGAGAGAGACCTGAGGATGGGTTTGAGTCACCAGGAGCAGGACAGAAAGCTCCGAGGCAGTCCAGGAGAGAAGCCCCTTAATCCCAGCCAGCGTTTCCTGCCAGCAGTTCTGGGCAGACACGGGAGGTGGGGTGAAGACCGGCACGTTAAGAGGCATCCACTGTGGCTGGGGCCCAGCTTTGAGCCCTGGCTCTGCCCTTTTGGATCCAAGAAGCCTTGGACATGCTGTTTCACTCCTCTGTGGCTCAGTGTTGCCCCTGCAAGTGGGAGCTCTTCATCCACCCACCCTTCACTCTCAGAAGGGGCATGAGGGTTGGCTAACCCTCATGTTATAGGTGAGAGTGTAAGTCCAGAAAGGCTCCCCAATGTCCCCAAGGCCACACGGCTAGTCAGCGGCAGGCTTCTGAACCTCCTACCACCCAGTGCCAGCTGTTTTCTCACTGCCATTGACTCACACCAGCTTGGTCAGAAAGGAGCCAGAGCCAAGCATAGAGCCTCCCCCACCCCAGCCCTGAGCCAAGAGTCCCACTGTGCCTGGGGTCTGAGCCTGGTACCCTCCTCTCGGCTGTTTACAGCAGCTATATGGAGCTCACAATTCACTCTCTTTATTTCTTCTGGGCTGTGTCACCCTTCATTGCTTTCTGCAGCCTGGCATAAGCTGATGTAGCTCGGACCTTCTGCAGGAGGCACTCAGGGACACAGCATTATCTTGAAGGAAGAGAGGAACCCCGTGGGAGCAAGGAGCTGTACTTCTTCAGAAGGGTCTCAGCCTTGTCCTCCTTCCAGCATGTGAATAAGCTGCTGCCTTCAATTTCCCAGCTAGCTCCGTTAGTGGCATTTATGTGAAATGAGTCATTTTAGCTCCAGCCTAAGCCACTGTGTCTCTCCAGCCTCATCATTTCATGAATGAGCTTACAGGCAGCTGTCAAGAGTATCAATCAGGCTGCCCCCTTCTGGGCGAGTCCTTTAATTCACCTCCTGGCTGCCTGCGGGATGTTTGTGGCTGTGCTTCCCCTCCTCCCTGCCCTGGTGTGGATGGAGTCCTTGGCCTAGCTGGCTGCCTCACTGCCCACACTGCTCACTGAGTGGCACTGTCCTTCAACAGTTCTTCACGCTGGGCACAGAGCCAGAGAGGCAAAGCTGCCCTCCTCTCTGGGCCAGTCAGCCTCATTAAGACAGAGGTTCAGTGCTCAGGGGCAGTGGTGGTAGTCAGCAGAAGGCTGAGTCTTGAGATGACAAAAGTCTTGGAACTCACAGGGAACAGTGGGAGAAATCAGAAAGGTTGAATTTAGGAAAGGCAGGCTACGGAGACCTCACTAAGCATTTTCTTCTTTTTTATTTTTAAATGTATTCGGTACAGGGTGTCACTATGCAGCTTGGACTCATAGTGATCTTCCTGTTTTCAGCTTCCTCAGCACTGGGATTACAGGCATGTGCCACCATGCTCGGTCTTAGTGGCCAGCTCAGTGCACCCATGAATGGGGCAGGCGCAGCATGGGGTGCCAGCGCTCGAACCCCCGTCCTTGTGTCTGCCTAAGCAGGTGCTTAGTCTGCTCAGCTATCTCACCGGCCCTGACACCAGCATCTTCTGATACCAGAAGTCTGCTTCCATGGAGGGAAGAAGATGCTACCTGTTCACAGCAGTGCTACAAGGCTGTGACATCAAAGGAAGGGGCCAGAGGGGAAAGGAATTTGCTCGAATGAAGCAACCTGGCCTGGCTACTGTGACAGAATTGGGGTTGCTTGTTATGGGAGGTTTCTAAGCAAAGCCTGGATCAGCATTTTCTAGGGGATTCTTAAGATAGTTTCTGTTTTGTTTTAGAAAAAAAAAACAGTTGAGTTTCATAGGAAAGGAGGGCTGTAATCAGACAAAACACCAAGTTGAAGTGTGTGTGTGTGTGTCATTAGAAACAGAGAAAGGGGACGATGGGATCAGTCACGTCACAGTTACTCACAGAACCATCCTCAGCCTGTGTCCCAAGGCCCTGCCTTTTAGCCTGGGGCTAGCTGGCCAGCCTCACTTCCAGTCAGAAGCTCAGCTGCGTGGCCAGTGTGCCACGGAGCCTCTCCCACTGAGCCTCTGCACGGCGCTGCTGGCACAGGACCCTGGCCCCTCCACACGCACTAGACCATGCTTACCACCCAGCTCTACTGCCTTCGTGAGGTCTTCCGGACCTGTGCAGCATCATGGAGATTTCTTTTGTGCAAGACATTGGCTATTTGTGCTGTTTGGGACACTGATAGCTCTTTGTCCTGCACAATACAACAACAACAAAAATTGTGCACCATGTCATGCTGAAGCACTGCCCGATATTCTTCATTTATTGTGCCCAAAAAGCTGGGGAGAGAGCCAGGGCTGTGTGTTTATTTACAGGTAGAGGTGGGGACACCGGGGCCTTGGAGTTGGAACCTGAGCTGGCAGGTCCACTCTGCCCCAACGCTGCTGCTTCTCCAGCCCCTACACTGGACATCTGATTGCCCCTCTGCCCTCTGCACCAAACCCTCCATCTCCTCCCTCTTTGCCCTAATTTTGGAGCTTTCCTCCGGCAGTTTCTCAGGAGAGCTGCAGGAGCTGACTGTTCTTTCTTTAGAAGACAGAAATGTTTTTGAAATCTAGAGAACAGGCACCCCGATCTCAACTAAAAAAGGCCTGGAGGCACTGGCAGGGGGCAGGGATGCTAATGGTCCAGAAAGCCAACAGCAGGCAGGCCTGACCCTGGCTCCCTGGGCCTGGCCACCAGGTGTCCAGAGACTTGTTAAGCTACCTCTTCCTGGATCTGAGGCTTAGATTCAGTGAGGATTCATGCTGCAGGCTCAGAGGCCTAGGAAGCCCAGAAGGAAGGAGAAGATACAGATTCTGGCTTGGGAATGACACGGGGGAAGCTCTTTCTGGAAAGGCCAGGTGTGTGGACTGTAGTATTGATGGGCTTCCTGGCCGAAGTATGCACACCTTCCCTTTCACGGAGTCAACTGGCTCTATTATTTTATTTCTTGTACTGCAGAAGTAGTACCTAGTAAATAGTTGGCTAAAAAATACGAAGACAGGATATTTGCCAGATTTAGAGAAAGGCAAAAGGGGACATTGCTCTTCTTTTCATTGTGAGAGGAGGTGTCATGGTGTTGTCCAGGCTGACCTTTGAACCTCTTGGAGTCATGCACTCCTCTTGCCTCAGCCTCCTGAGTAGCTGGGACTAGAATCACATGAAACCACATCTGGCATTTTGAGCTCAGGAATGCTGTGGGGGAGCTCACCTCCTTGCTCATAGGAGTGACCAAGCACAGCTGTTGGCCCTAGTGAGGAGAGAGGGACTGTACGGGCAAGGAAGAGGAGAGGCTGAGCAGAGCTCTCTTAGGCTGTTTCCACTGGAGCCCGGTGAGCTCCAGCCTCCTCCGCCCACTGACTCGTTGCTTCAGGGGGCACCGTGTTACCAGCTTAGTGCTAGGCTTACTGCAGGGTAGAGTGGAGAAGTGGTGGGAAATGCTCCTGGAAGCCCAACCCCTAATGGAAATGTGAGGCAGCCGAGAGCAGAGCAGAGACAGCCAAGCAATTAGCGTGAGTAATTAACCATGCAGGAGTAATTAACAGTGCCATCCGTTGCACCCACGACACCTCAGACCAGCATGGGGAGGCTAAATAGCCGCAGGTGTCAACTCCGGCGGAGGAATTTATCAACAGCTGGAGAGGCACCAGAACAGGAGGGGCTCCGTGTGGTAAGGCGGACCACCTGGCATCCCGGACCATCCATGCTCAAGGAGAGGGTTGGCTGAGAGTTCCTGGGTGCATATTAAACACATCATGTGTGCTTGGTGGAGGGGGAGAGGGGGCCTCTGGGACACTCAGAAGCTGTGGCAGAGACGGTGTTCTGCCATCTCTCCTGTCCAGTGTTTTCAAGGCAACACCAGAGTGAGGCCACATGAGCTCCTGAGCAGCAGACTTTTCTCTTTTTCAGCCACCTGCTGTCCCATCAAGAGGCGTCAGTGAACACCGACTGTCTCCAAAACAAGGCTGTCCCCTCCCAGGGCCAGCCATGCATCCCTTCTGCAATGCGGGACTCAGAGAAAGATGGTGCCAGAGGGGGCTTTGAGGGGATCGGAAGGCCCAGAGATGGACAGAGTATTAGTACTTCCACAGCTCAGGAAACGAAGGCCCAGCCGGGAAGCACAGTCTGAAGTCACAGAGCTTTGTTCACAGTCGGTCTCAGCCCAGAAGCAGGTTTCCGGACGCCCTTCGTAGGGCTTCCTTCCGCTCCTTCTCTCCTTCCAGCACCAGCTTCCTTATTCTGCGGGGCACCCCTGGGTTCTGCACTCACTGCCTTCCTTTTGCTTCACAAAAGAGAAAAAATCGTTTTGGATTTCGGAGTCAGACAGGTTCTGCCAGGGTGTGGGCCCACACCAGCCTCCTAGGAGCTGTCTCTCCGCACCTCACCTTGCTCATCTAAAAATGGCGATAATTGTACCCATCTGGGAAGGTTAAGTGAGGATTAAAGACAATACAACTAAGAGAGGGTGCCTGTCTAAGGGTAACTGTCATTCAAGATATTTAAGAGCAACGCTCCCTTTGTGTGTGTGTGTGTGTGTGTGTGTGTGAGAGAGAGAGAGAGAGACAAAGAGAAATACCCATATTTCTGGGCAATGCAAAAGCAAAGAGAAGATTCTCAGGACCTTCCTGCTCTGCGTCTCAAACGTCAGCAAGCGTCTGAACACCAAGCTGTGAGGATGTATGTGTGTCAGGGCCAACCTCTAAGTCAACCTCACAGGCAATTATTTGCCCTTTGGGCCACCTGCCGCCCAGATGTGCTGGCATTCCTATCATAAAATATACATGAAGTTCCTACTGTGTGCTAACAAGGACTGACACCCCCTCCTGCTTAACAGCTTATGAGAGGATAATTTGTAATGATCTTTCATTATGGCTAATCATGGAAAATATGTAAACACAACTAGAGAAAAAAGCCAGTGGTGTTAACCTCCCCATTGTGCCTCTTGAATTTTCGTTTAAATCTTAAACTAAACCAAGGCCCTGGTGTTCTGTTGTCTCTCTTCTTTTGTCTACCTGCCTGCCTGCCTGCCTGTCTCTCCCTCCCTGTTCCTGCTGTCTATTCCTCTTGCTTTCTCTCTGGTACTGGGATTGGGCCTACTGATCCACATATCCCCAACTACCTCTTGCCCTTTGTTTTTGAGACAGGGTTTCACTAATTTGCCTAGGCTGGGCTCTAAATCACAATCTTCCTGCTTCAGCCTCCCAGACTGCTAGGATTACAGGTGTGAACCAGTGCACCAAGCCGGTGCTCTGTTCTCTTATGCTGCCCTTTGCCATGATGGGGCACGTTGTCTGTGGCCAGTCTGGGTTCTGCGCCAATCCATTCAGCCTTGCCTTGCTGACTCAATGAGGTCGAGCTGAAGTCACTGGATGGCCACTACAGATTCCTGCATTTTAACTGGAAAGAAATTTTGCTTCTGTGATCCAATGACACCAGTGACAGAGCAATATGGGGCCTCAGCTCCAGTTTGGCTTTAAATAGATTATGGTCTAAACATATTTTTCAATGTGCAACAATTGGGTTAGTCTAATGACAAATGTCATCCCTGACCACTGCCAGAGCAGCATGCCATTTCCATTAGGAGTAATGTTTCCTGGCCAGATTAAGACATGGAAAATAATTTTTGGTTATCAACAATTCCCTTCAGTTTCACTGATCTGATTAAACTTAGCAACGGAAAGAAGAATTTACAAATTAGATACTGTTCTCTATTTATTACCAAAATGGTTGCTTTCCACTACATCCAGGAGACATGGTTGAGATCTCATTAAGTCTCAGCCCATGATAACATTTACTCCATAAATCTCCATTGCAGCCAGTGAATGAAATGAGCATTATGCCCAGGACCGTATAATGGATGCAATCAAACCTCTGCCCCCTTTGAAGGAAGCTGACCTTTTCAAGCCTTAAATGTATTCAGCTTTCTGGTCCTAAAGAAACAACTAGGAATTTACTGTTGGCACTCTCTTAACTATTTCCTGACTTTTTCTTAGCTGGTTGGCCAGCCAGCCTTCTTGAGATAGAATAAAAATAAAGGCTATTCCCAACACTTTCTTGGAAGTATTTAAGAGGAAAAGGAAGAAGGAGCGAGGATACAAAGATGTGGGATAGCCCCGTCCTCCCCACGAAGTACAAAAGAAATGATTATATAGAAGGAATGGAAAATAAAGCATGAAGATGCATATCTGGCCCACCCTCTGCTGGACTAGACCTCACCTAACCTGGTTTTAGATCTGACATAGCACTAAGGCAGGCCCAGCTTCTCTGTGCTCAGTAGTTGAATTCTAAAACCTTTCAGGCCAGCACTCCATTTGCATACCCTTCTTTCTCACCAGCTTCTCACCTGGACCCCAGCCTCTGTGTGGATGCTGCAATACAAGAATCCCTTCTTTTGAGAGCGTACAACCTAGCAGATGGCATGAGACAGAGCATTAAGTGGAAACACTAGGTCGTGTGCAGCGAATGCCACTTTGTAGGTACGGATGGGCATTTTGGGAGAGCAGAGGAGGAGGTGGGGGGGGCTGTGAGGGCGGGGAGGCAGGAGAACAGTGTGTGAAGGCAGAAGTTGGTGGGTGCACAGGTATGTACAAGGGCGCACAGCATCTCTGGGAGACTGAGCTGCCTTTTGAGGTGCAGGCCATTCTGCAGGAGATCCAGCAGTCTGAGGATGGTAGGATTTAATTGACTTCTGGGGTTCTGCCTCTGCCGGGCACATCGAGCATCACTCTAAACATCCACACTACACGATGTGGCTGAACTTCGTGAACACTAATACAGTCAACAAAGTCTAATGCTGAGTATCCCTGACCAGCAAGGGGGTCCTCTGACTGCTTCTTGCCCCTGTGTTGGGCGTGTGTGCATGGCTGAAGGCCTGTGTGTGCACATGCATGTTCTGTTGTTTGCAGAGGATTTTACTAATGTAACTGACCTGATATTGGACACAATTATCAAATCTCATGAGCCACAGCTCAGACAGGCTGATTTGAAGCTTGGAATCGAGAAGGTAAACAAAGGCTTTTCCCCTGAAAGCCAGCCTGTCAAGCACGCAGTTAGGGCTTTTCACCTCATCAGTAAGTGACTGTGGGCGGGTATGTTCTGTGGCTCCCAAACAAGAGGCCGAGGCCAGGCATGGCACAGCTGCAATATTTCTTCAAGGCTTCGGCCTGTGGTTTGTCTTCTTTGGGCCTCCTGGCTCTGGGGAGCTGCATTCCTGCATGTGCAAGTCTTCTGAACCAGACCTGGGGTCTGTGGGCCAAAGCCATCCTCAGCTATGGTGAAAATCATTGGAGCACGATTCAGAGAACAGCCAGAGAGCTCTAACCAAATATTTAAAAAAATATCTTACCTAATGGTCTTTCTTTTCTTTTCTTTTCTTTTCTTTTCTTTTCTTTTCTTTTCTTTTCTTTTCT
>NDGN011558666.1:0-15693 GCA_002564285.1 Tympanoctomys barrerae | reverse complement strand
TTCTTTTCTTTTCTTTCTTTCTTTTTTTTGGGGGGGGGGTAGATTAAAATCTCTAAAGAACTTTATCAGAATTCAAATATATATTTTTGGAAAGGATAAACCTTTAAATCCTTGACAAGCTTGTTTGTCTAGGGGATCACTCCTACAGGCTTTGGTGAGGTAGTTTTGGTCAGTCCAATGAATTAATTCTATTACAATGAGTGCATGTTTCTATGAATGAGTAAAGGGCCAGGCCTCTCTTTCCGTTTTCCTCCCCTTAGGCTGTGTGGAGACTGTGTAGAACAGGATCTCCTATGTCCTGCTCTAGATCAGTGAGGTCAGTCCCTTGAGACTCTGGGTTCCCCATGCAAACATGCTTTTCCTTCTTGGCCTGACCTTATAGGGGCAGTAGTTCTGACTGGCACCATGTCACTGGAGCTTGGGATGGGGGATATAGGGTCTTTCCATTGAAGCCCAAGTTTAGGTTCAAAGTCAGGCATTTAGGAACACATAAAGAGGCCTGTTCTGTGTTGGGAGCCCTTGCCTGGTCCTCACGGGGCACCTATGAGCACATCTTGTGATCTTCCCAGGCAGTGTTAAGACCTACATGTAGACTTTGAAGAGAAATGGAAGGTGGAACATGGTTGGCTGGGAGCAGAGCCATCTGATCTGATGGTAGCTGGCCCTCTGAAGCAGTAAACCGTCTGGCCAGCTTAGCCCCAACACTCCTGACACAGTCAAGCGATGGCTGGAGATCCTGGGCTTCAACCCAGAGGATGAGGGACAGATTCAGTAACTCAGGGACCCCTCTGTCCCCAGAAGTGTAGGATCTGTGATGGAGCTGCCCACGTATATAGGGAAGGAATCCAGGGCCTGGCACAGGAACAGAAAGATCATCATCCACAGATGGGCCAGCCCTCCTCTCTTCAGCTGCCACTCCCTTCGCCACTGTCACCTGAGCCCAGCGCTGTCATGGCTCTCTGCGGAGAAGCATTCCATCCGTGCCTCCACAGGACCACTCCTTTTATGGCGCAGCTTGCTTGAGCAGATTCTCTGCTGTTTTTAACCAGGCCGCGGTCCTGTCTGACTAACTGTGTGGCTTCAACACAAAGTGATCCCAGTGATTAATAGTACAGTACTTACAGCAGGTACTACAGTTATTTGAGAGGACAGAATCTTTCCTATTACAGGGGAGCATAAATCTCCTCTGGAAACACTGCAGCTTTCACCAGAGGCCTGTGCATTTCCATTTGATGAAGTTATCCTGAAAGATGGAGCCTTCAGCGCCCTATGTTTGGGGTTGTTACTCAACCTTTTTTCTTGTTCAGAAGCTACTTAATCATGAGGGAAAGGATTAAGCGATTTAGAGTGCCTTGGAATTCTGCATGTGCAGCCTTTTAGGGTAAGGGACGGCTGTAGCGTTTACGGTCACAGACAGTAAGCAGGCCTTGGGGCAGCCAGGCCCCCACCCCCAAGCAGCCAAGCCTGACAGCTCACAGCAGAGCCCTCCCGAGAAGCAGGTTCCACCGAGGGGAGAAGCGTGTGCTGTTTATTCTGGAGGCTCTGGGGCAAATGTTCAGTGTCTGCTAGCCCTTGCCCTGGTCCTATTGGAAACAGGCTGTCTTTCCAACCCACGCCCCGCCTGTCAGCTCTCATCTAGGCTTTGCTGGCCTCTTGCCTGGGCTCTCTGCCTCTTGACCACGTCTCTATCCTCTCAAGCCTTTGTCCATATCAGCAGCGCAGGCCCATGTCAGCAGCGAATGCAAACCTCACGTTCCCTCTATAGCTTAGATCTCTTTGGTGTGCTTTCTCCCCACAAGCATGAATCTGAAACCCTTCGGACCACACATCAGTTTTCCTTTCTATCCTGACAGTTAACTTTTTTTCTAGGCAGGAAAGTCACCCCCAAGTGAACACATTTCCATTTTCTTTCCTTCTTTTTAGAATCATTTTGGTTCTACCACCTCGCGGTGGCGCGTGAAGCCCACTCATCCTTGAATGACCTTTCTCATTGCTTTGGCCCTGTGAACGCACTGTACCAATATGTGGCAGAGATGCTGTGCCGTGGCCACCCAGCTCCACTTCTGTCTCCCCGGGACACTCAGCACCCCTGCGAAGTCAAGTGGAACTGGCAACTGAGCCCGGGGGAGTGCAGTGTGGACAAGGAAGCCTGGTTCCCAAGTTCTCTAGCACCTCCCACACTGCTTGGGTGGCCAGAGGCAGAGAGTCCAGTGAGACCTCTGAGGCCCAGTGCCACGAAAAGGAAGTGGCCCTGTCACTGAGACCAGGTGGGGCTCAGTGTCTCCTATCCACCCGTGACCCACCCAGCTCTGTGCAGCAAGAAGAGACTCCTGCCATACTGTGACTGATTTGGGGGTTGCTGATGACAATCTGCCAACCCTGATGGATATACAGGGTACCATGAGCAGTCATCCTCTGAGTAGGCAGCCCCTTTTCTCCCTCCTCTGCACGCTCTCCTCTGTATTTCTCCAATACACGGCTCATGTCTTGAATGCATTGCTGTAACCTTGTTCCTGGGTGCAACTGTCGCCTAGGTGAACTGGGACTCTCTGGAGGACCAGAACTGTATTTATCTTGATATTCCGACTGCCCAGGTGCTATGTCAATGTGTGCTGAACAAGCACACGAGTGTCTCTTTCCCACAAACAGGGCCACCCAGGGTGTGTGCGACTCCAGGATCCAGGTTCCCTGGACACCGTCTACTACTCTGAGGCTGATTCCAGTTTCTCCCCGGGTCCAGGATTCCATGTGCTGGGGACGGAAGCACAGCATGCAGCTAATGTCTCCATTCCCAGATGATTGTCCACACAAGCACGCAATGAGAAAAGCAGGAGCTGGCACTCTCCTTCAACTACGGCCTTCTGACAGGTCAAAGACCCTGATGTGGCACAGGCTTTGTCCCTAGTGCTTATGCAGTGGGCAGGGTAGGTTGGGATCTCAGGGTGCCTCGGTGGCAGGTGGCTGTTTGGGTGCAGGTCCCTGGTGCAGAGGAGATGGGTCACAAGAGATTCAGGATGCTTTGTCTCCCCTCAGCCCCTCCACCCAGCTGCCGTCTGCTTACAGGTGTGTCACTCTGACTGAAAAGCACCAAATTAAAATCAAATCAGCACTTCACTGGGCCCCTACCCCAGGAAGTCTGGGCGGGCAGGGGCAGAACTATTTATCTAAGAGTTCTAGGGCTTCAGATCAGTGATAGGAATTCTCCAGAGACCCCACATATCAGTCTCTCATGGGCACTGTCCCAGGATAGAGGTCCCCAGTATGAGGTCCTCAAAACACTGAGATCCCTGGGGCGATCGCAGTTTGGAGGTCCCTGAGGTGATCACAATCCTGAGGTTGTTGGGCGATCATAATTGTCAGGTTCTAGGGGTGATCCTAAGCTGCCATCCTTGGGGTGACCATAATCCTAAGGTTCTCATGGTCATCAGGGTCCCTGACTCACCACACGGCCGAAGTTCTGGGTGTCGAGAGGTCCAAGGGTGATGATGGCCCCACAGCACCGCACAAGCCCACACACTAATGCCAGACTCTCGTTCCTAGGGGGGTTCACTTGCCCACGTGGGACAGTGGCGGTCAGGGAGGTGCCATGCTCATTGCAGGAGTGTTTGGATTGATCAAGGCCCTCCTCTACTCAAGTCCAAAGGCACCTGAACAACTCTGCTAGGCCGCGTCAGCCACACGTCTCCTTCCCAATGAGGCCATCTCTCCCACGTGTGAAAACAATGGCGCTTGGTCTCAGTCCACTTTTGTTCTTTGAGCTAGACAGTGTGATTTCCTTTCTTGATTCAAATGCAGTTCTTATAGTAATAATAAAGTCCCTCCCTCCTTCCCTCCTTCCTCTCCTTCTTTCCCTCCCTTCCCCTCTCCTCCTTTTCTCTTTCTTTTTCTTGGTGCTAGGAGGGAACCCAGGACTTTCTCCATGCTAAGTATATGCACTTCTATCAAACAATACTCTTGGCCCCTCATCTATTTTTTACAAATCCAACCCACCCTTTCTTCTATTATAATTTAAGTTCAGTTTTCTCCTGCAACCTTCTCTGCTTCCTTTCTGCCACTCACCCCGCTTTGCACACTAAGGGTGAAAACGTTACAAGGCAGAAGAAAGCAGCGACTCTGCCTGTGAGAGAGGATCCTTCTTCTGTATTCCTGCTGGTTGGTGGAGGAGGGCGGTCACGATACTGAGGGGAGGGTGGGATACAGAAGAGGGTGCTCTGAAGTCGGCAGAACAGGGCACAAAGCTGATCTACCTCTGCAACTTTCAGGCTGCTTGATGTGGACAACTTAACTTTCCTGAACTCCATTTTACTGTTTATAACACGTGGCTGACAGCACCCACATGAGATGAACTCAGGGAAGTTCAAGTGGATCATCTATACTTCGCTCTTCTGGTCTAGGAAGAGAAGCACCCCTCTCCAGGTCCTGGTCATGCTACCTCTGTCCTTTGTTTCAGAAGGGCCCACAGAGGACTAATACATGTCTGATATCCAACCTTAGCACCTTAGCATTCACATGAGCTATGAAACTATGACTGCTTCTTGAGGAGAAGACCAGGAGCAAGGAGGATTCTACTCCCTGCTCCACTGTTACACAGCTTTCTCTTCTAAAGGACCCATCATTTCTTCCATCTATTCTCCTAGGCCTGTTCTTCAACTCCCAAGTCACTTCTGCCCATAGTGCCACGAACAATACCCTCTCTACGGGTCTGCCATGGGTAAGGCTAGGAAGTGACAAAGGGTACCCGGCCAACTACTGAAGGAGGCAAGCCTATGGAAACCTCCACTTTCTAAATCCAAGACGGACTCAGTCCATATGCTCGGCACTGAGGAGGAGCCTGGTACATAGGAATCCTGGTTCTGGACTGGAGTGGAAGAGTGAATGAGTGGGAAGTTTGTTTGTTTGTTTTGTTTAAGGAAAGGTCTCACTATGTAGCCCAGGCTGGCCTCGAACTCACAATGATTCTTCTTTCTCAGTTTCCCAAGTGCTGTGATTACAGGTGTGCATACCGTGCCTGACTCAATGAATGGGAACCAAATAAAGCATGTTGGCTGCTTCTAGAAGCCTTCTACATGACAGGAGGGCTGGGCCAGCCCCATCACACTGAAGGTCACAAGTCCTCTGCAGTGTGTTCCCTGAGAGGGAAGGGCTGGGAGGTGCTCTGGCAGGCTGGAGGGCCGGGAGGAGCACTTAGGGTGAGGGTAAGGGTGGAAGAAGAGAGGGAGGAAAGACGAATGGAGATTTAGAAGCAGGAAAGCAGCTGACATGGTGAGAGAGCAGGATGCAGTGCGGCCTTGGAGCAGTGGGGGGTGGTATGGTCCAAGACACTGGCTGCGGCAGAGAGATGCTTAGATGACCAAGAGACATCCGAGCTTACTCTGCAGCCTTGGAGAGATGTCCAAAGCTTCCGATGAGGAAAAGGTCAGCTCTGGACATATGAATTGGGTTGTATCACGCAGGTGGTGACGGAGTGGGTGGGACTGGGAGGCAGGGAAGGGTGGGGCAGGGAGCAAAGAAGGCCATTTCTGGAGGGTGATGATAAGGCTGGGAGACCAGTTGTAGGATGGACCATTGTGGAAAAAATCACAGGAAAGGGAGGAAGGACAGGGAGGAAGGCTTTGTAGCCAGGGTACTTGGGAAGATGGCAAAGCCGCTGAAGGAAGCAGCGGGCTGACATCGTGGCTGTAGGGCGCAGCAGCTCTCTCCAAGTGCTGAGCAGAAGGGGCCTTCTGCCTCTGCCCCCTGCCAACACCTCACCGCTGTGCCCTGGCAGTGCCAGAGGCCACAGCCTGCTTGCTTTGCCCCTGGCTGGCCTGTGCAATCCCAGGAGCACAGCTGTGCCTTCACCCTCTTACGCCAGAGGAGAGTTCCTGGGGGCTCCCTTATGTCCCTCAGAAACTGCAGTGTCACTGTATGGCACCCAGCTCCGTCTCACTGCTCCACAGCCCCTCCGCATGGGCTTCACATTCACCCAGGTGTTAGGCACCAAAGCGAGGAAGAGGTCTGGAAAGAACCCTTCTTCGAGTACATTTCTCAGCTGCTCTTGGCCATGTTTCCCATCATAAATATAACTGTGTATACTCTGAAGTATACAAAATAACAAGTTGGGTTTGTTATTTTGCGGCCTGAGCCATCCCCTCAAGCATACACCCTGTGAATGTTATTATCTGGAGCTGGCCTCCCTCTGTCTCCACACTGATCACAGGGCCCTGGGCTTCATGGGAGATGGAGCTTCTTTCTGTCAGAGAGCAGGTACCTTCTTGGGGGACGGATGGAGTCTTTGTTAACTGGGGCGCAGACAGTCTGAGCTAGTGCTGAGTGCTACAGCTGAGGCTGGCTGTAAAAGTCTCCTGCTGAAGACTTCACATCTCCAGAGGCATTCAGCCGTCATTCTAGGAGATGACTGTGGTTCCTGTCAGCTTCGAGGGAGCAAGCTTTGCCCTGGGCTGGTGGCCTGCCAACAGCAAGGGGCAGAGCAGGCAGCCCATGGCCTCGTGAACTGCCAAGCATGGCTGTGAGGGCTTGGCACAGGGAAGAGCTCAGAAGGCCCCTTCTCCCTAATGCCTGGCTGGCCAACAGTTTTAAAAAGTGCCCAGTGGTCGCAGGAGAGCAGCTGGCGTGCAGGCGTCCCACCAGCCCCTCCACGTGGCCCTGCAGAGAGCTCTCCCATCACTCCCTGGGCCAGGCAGTGCAGCAGCCAGACTGTGCTCAAAAGACAGACCCACAGATGTGCTATAACTGTGGGATGCCCCTCCTAGAGCCTTGTCACAGCATGATGCCCCCAGTGAGGGGCAGCACACGGTGCTGAGTCCATGGGGTCCAGCCCATGAGTATCTAGAACTAGAAGTATACTAGGACCAGGGGACTTCATAACACAGTCTACCGCAGAGCCCCATCACAGCAACCCCCATGTGTGACCCCTGTCTTCGTCTCCTGGGAACTGACTCCTCCAGGGCACAGCAGTCCCTAACCTCTAATGCTGCCTACAAGCACAAGGGGTCCATGATTATTGGCTTGTGCTTGTGGCACATTTCAAGAGTAGAAGGAGATATAAGGTTATTGGAAAGCAAACATATTCATTAAAGGAAATGGCTGTCAAAGGAAGTCATTGATGATGCCACAGGGAAGTCACTTCTCAAAGACAGAACAATAAAGCTACTCACCCAGTCTATCAGATGGGGTAGGAGGGGCGGGGTAGACAATGCTTTGCTGAATGTGTTCAGGGCCTGTATCCACTGAATTTGTGGACACAATCTAGTCTCATAGCCCTGGGTTCCACTAGGGAGCAGGAATACTTAGGAGGGGCCCTTAGGGTAGCCTAGCAAACAGACTTCTGAAGAGATAGGGGATACCAACCCTGGGAGAGGAGGGCTGGGAGTGCTTTTGCCTGGGGCTGTCTGAGAAGCCTTCTCAAGAGTGGGGATTCAGTAGGTGTGGGTCGGAGTGCTGACTTCTCCAATCATTAGCCTAACCCCCCCCCCCACCCCCCATCTCCAGCTTCCATTTCCTAGCCCGGTCTCTAAGGTAACAGCTAAAGTGTTCTGATTCAGATCAGCTAAGGTTTAGAAGGAGGCAGAAGAGCTATATCCAGGTCTGCCCAAGACAGTCTACCCTCACTGAAGGGCAGAGGGTCAGGATAGCTGCTGAAGAGTATACAGTAGGGCTGGGGAGATAGCTCAGTGGCATAAGCACCTGCCTGGCAAACACAAGGTCCTGAGTTCGATCCCCAGTATCCTCTCCACCCACCAAAAGTGCACACTACAGAGAATCAAGAAGGAAGACAAATGACAGAATTTCTTCTCCTACAATCTGACCTAGATGCTGCATGGAGTTCTGGTCAATAGCCAGACATGTGGCTACCTCTGGCCAGGAAAACATAGACTGCACAAGCTTAAAAAAAAAATTTTTTTTAAAGATCAAAAAACTATGCATATACCCTTGACATGTCTATAATGTAAATCAATGACATTCAGATCACTGCTTGCAAGCCACAGGGGGTCCTTTCATGGGCCACCTGTAGCTCTCACAAACCCTCACATTTCCAACTTTCAACAAGACATTATTCCAGACTCTGCGGGACACGCTGCAGCCATGTGGCTCTGTTGGCTACTGGTGATTGCAAAAGTGGCTCCCGAGTCACACAACTGAACACCACCCGTGTAAATGTTTAAGCCTGCTTATCTATGCGGAAATTCAATGTTTTGCTTCCGCCGTCTGTCTGTCTTTTGTATGCTCATCCACATAAATGTCTGTCTTAGACTGCAAGCTTTAGAAGGCTGAGGCTGCATTTAAATCATCTTAATGGCATGAAAGAAATTCCCATATGGATAGATATTTAATAAATTCAGTTTTTTTGATCTTTGTGAGGAGGAAAACGGAAGACAGAATTCCTATCTCTCTCTGTCTTATCTTACAGCTTCTCTTTTCAATGCCTGGCCTTTTACTGTACTCAACGCTGCAGCAGGAGGATGGAGCTGGCCTCCTGGAGCCTGAGGCATCTGCTGATGACAATGAACCCTGTGTAGCTGGGACAGTTTTGCAATGGGTTCCTTCCAAAGAGATGCTCACTGCAGCTGGAGAGGGGAAGCAGTAGCCGGAGGGATGCAATCCTAGCAATGCCCTCATCTTGCACCAACTGACATAGTATTTAGAGGCCAGAGCCTGTGGGTGGCTGTGCCAGAGGCTATGGGGCACATGTGCCTCTTTTCTGCTTCTCTTTTGCCTTTTTGGCCCTGAAATGGCCCTCGATTATCCTGCTGTTCTTTGTTAGAGGCTGTCTACTGACAGTCGCAGTGACAAAACCCAGGGCCAACACGGCTGCAGATGGGGATGCAATGAAGGGCTGGACTCTGACCACTGACTCCCGGCCATGCTGGACCATGTGTGTCTCCTCCTCTCCCCTGCAGTCTCCCAATGCCCCTATACTCCTCAGCTGGCTGGCAGCGGGGCTGTGCCAACTGACTAGGAAGCCCGCAGCGTGGTGCTTGATGCCATCTAAGGACCAATATAAACTAGACTATTTTGTATGTGTGTGTGGTACCAGGGATTGAACTCAGACCCTGCATTTGTCAGACAAACATTTATTCTACTGAGCTATCTCCCCGGCCCCTAGGAGCAATATAAACCCAAGTGCAGACTCGAGGTTTGCCATCAAGCATTGGTCTCAACAAACCACCAAATAGCCCTTATGAAGGCCCCTGAGAGCCCTACATTGCTAAGTCCAGGGGTCACTCCCCAGTCTTTGCCTTTTTGAGCCTCCTGGCATCCTGGCTTCCCCTGCTTTCCTCCTAGCCTTTCAGTCTTTTTTTTTTTTTAACTAGGCTTTCCTCATCATCCCAATTTCCAAACCCTGGAAGAGCCGTGCTCCCAGGACTCCCCTACTCACCCCTCATCTTCCCTCCCCTCCCATCTCCTTCCCTCTCCTCTGTGTATACTCAGTCTCTAGTAATCCTATCCAGACAAAGGGGCTTAAACCTCTTCCACAGGTTGCTGATAGGAATTCAGTCTCAAGATCACTCTCCTAGACTCAGCTTTACTCTCCCCTGCCTACTCAAATTCTGTACTTGCATGTCTCACAAGTATTTTATACTTACAGGTCCAAGATGTCTTTCTTCCTATTCCTGCTCCTATATCTACTGGACTAAATTTTTATTTTGTCAACGAAAGGCCATTCCACTCTTATATCACTTTGGACTATCTGTGACTTCTCTCTCTCTCATGTCTCACAGCTTTCAATGCATCAGCAAATGATCTCACCCATAACTCTGACCTTATCACCTCTCTTCTTGCCAAGACAAGGCAGAAGTGATGCCCAGGGCAGCAATCTCTGACAGAACCGCTGCCCTGGCTCACACCCACTCCATTCAGCATGTGGCAGCCAGAGGGGTCCTGCTACACACACGTCAAATCATGTCACACTCCACTCCAAACCTCCTGTGAGCACTTGGCTTACTTCCTGCCCTGGTCCAAATTCCCACCACTAGTTCCAGGGTCTTCTCCAGGCTGCCCTTAAGGCTCATCCCTGACCACTTTTGGTTGCTTTCCCCCCTGTGCAGTCACATCAGCCTCTCTGTCTGTGCTCAGACACATCAGCTACCCTCTCGTCTCGAGGCCTTTTCACTGGCCTTCACCTGGGATGCTCTTTTCTCAAGTATCTGGATGCTTCCCTTCCTCGCTGCCTTCATGTCTTGATTCAAACGCTATCTTTGCAGTAAGTTATTCCCAGGCTGCCCTGTCTAGCACTGCGTCCTCTCGGTGCTGCTGTTCCCTGTGCACTATTCTTCCTCAGTGGTACGTAGCACTCCCAACTACACTAGCCTATTGCCTATATCCTCATGGCAGTATCAGTTGCTCTAGGGCAGGGGCTTTTGACTACTTTGTTCATTGCTATATGACCAATCCCTAGAAGAGTGTGCAGTAGAGAGTAGAGCTTTAGCTTGTGCATGTGTGGACGGACTGGAATATGGATACCACCCTCCCTAATTATTTAGAGAAATGCCATCCATCTCCACCTCCCCCTCCACCTCCATCTCTCTATCTATCTATCTATCTATCTATCTATCTATCTATCTATCTACTGCTTCTTCTCTGTTATCTTCCAACCCATTTCTTCTACTTTCTCAGTGGCTTTACAGCTTTTCCTAGGAAAACTGAGTAACTGGGATCTGCTTAGTCTGCTTACTTACCACACAATGAAATGTCACTGATTTGTGCCTGCACACAGTTGGCTCTATCTCCCGTGCATGACACCAGTGGCATCTGGGGTGCACTGATAGTGACCCCACCCTGGAAAAAAAACAGAGTCCCCAGGGTATAGTGAAGCGATCAGACCTTTTTCCTTAAAAAGATCACATTGCCTTCGAGGTGAAAAGTACTGCCCATATGGTAATCTTTCAAAATTTCAAAGACTAAGATACTACAGTAATCAAGTCACACATCTAATTTGAAGCAGCATTTCTATCCTCATATTTATTCTGATGGGCAAACAATGAAGTTCCCAAGACAAGAATGTAGTTTTGAAGTCATAGACTTGTCTTTTTTGTAAGCCTATTAAGTTTTCAAACCCTGGATAAATAAATCACATCAACTCCACCTTTAATTGGACTTCTCAGTAGATACAGGTTTTTGGTCTCTTTTTCTGGGTGTCTTCTTAGGTCTCACATTGTGTTTCAGCCCACACTTCTACTTGACTGTCCAAAACTTGCGTTTCTGGATCTGCCTTCCCTTATCCGACCCTGAGAAACCATCCCACCAGCGACTGCACTCACAAAGGGGCGAGTCTTCATCCGACAAGGGTGGCCAAGGACAAGAAGCAGGCGCCACAGGCTCTTTAGCCACTAGAAAGCACTACAAGGGTAGAAGAACAATGGCCTCGCCAGTCCAATCTTACCCATATTTGGGCTTATGAAAATCTTGGCTGAGACCGTCTATTGGAGCAAGTCATTCATTATGCTCTTCTCAGAGTCTGGCCAGAAATTTGAGTAGACAGGCCTTGTCAGTGTGGTGTCCTCCAGCAGCAGAGAATACTCTGCACTCAGATTCTCCTCCTGCACGCATGCAGCGGGAAGCCAGAGAAGCAGCACGCTTCCCCTGGAAGCTTTCAGGTGGAGAACAGAATAGCTATGTGTCTCAGCGGATAGCCACTAGTTGCTCAGAAAGTACTGGGTATTGCATGTATTTAATAACATGCTGAGAAAATGCTTCTCACTATTAATCACTAGGAAGGGTTCTCCTCAGAAGGAAGGGAGCGTGAAGAGCTGAGACATGAATTCCTGTGTTTAGAGGTAAGCTGCTTTGTGGATCACAGGCCAATTCATTTATTTACCATACCACTCAGAGCCACAAACTAATCAACTACTCCACATTTCCATCACTAGAGTAATGGAGGCTGTCAGGCACTCTTCCAGAAAGACCCTCCGTGGCATCATTGCTCACTGTTATCATCCATCAAAGGCCCGTCTTCCAACTTGCAAAACTACTTAGTTGAGCATGAAGGCCTCCTTAGGTTATTAAATTATGCTGTTACCGGTCCCTTGTTATTTATGTATTTTAATTTTGCTTCTGCACCTTGAGCAGAGCTATCAGAAGGGGAGTGGTTGACAGATTTATTAAATCCGTTCATGATGAGGGAGCCCAGATTGTCCCGTTAACACCTTAGGCTGTTCCTTTTCTTTCTAGCTTTTCTCGTGTCCCTTTCTCCTTAGGGGACATTTCTAACATCCTGTCTTTCCTTGCATGGTTCCATGCCACAAGTGTTCTGCTTGGCCCTTGATCCTGTTTGATTTCTTGACCAATGTAGATGCCCAGTGTTTAGGAACTTGTTTTAAATTAGGCTGCTAAGAAGACAGAAATATACCTATTCAGATATATGCAGCAAGAGAGAGATACTGTACCAAGAAAGAAGAGGAGTGGGGTAGTCAGAGTCACAGAGAGCAAGGTCAACAGGCAGACAAAGCAGTTACAGCTGACATCATGGTTCCAACTTTCATTAAGCATCGCAACACCTCAGGGACCTGTAACCCCACAGGAGCTGGGCACCACCCCTGGAGTTCTGGAGTGAATGTTTCTCGGTAGGGCCCCAACTTTCATTTTTAATGAGTTTCCAGTGCTGCTGCTATTGCTGCTGGCCCAGGCACCACATGGAGAACCACTGAGCTACTCTGACATGCACCTGGATTTCAGCGATTCATCACCATCAGTACACTTGTGAGTTCACAGGATCTATCATCCTGTCCTAGCTCCAGTCTCCCCCCCAGCCTGCCACATGAAGCCCGGGAGGAAGGGGCCTGACTTAATTTTTGTAATCTATTTGTATTCTGTCCAATTTCTCTGGGTTTCCCCAAACCTTCCCATTGAGTGCGTCCTTGCTCCTTGAATCTAACCTACTCAAGAGAAACTTTTGATTCCTATGGGAAAGCTGAAAGTCCCAGGTAGCTACATGGTGTCCTAGGCAGCTACATGCTCTTCTGGAATAAGCCTAGTGCGGGAAATCTGGCTGAGGAGGATATCTGATTTAAAAAAGGCTTCACCTTAGCAAACTTCCAACTGTCTTTTCAGGTCAAAGACTGTAAAAGAAATGGGGGATTTATACATTAGCAGAGGTAATTTCTCATCTGTGACTAATTCCTATTAGTAGCAAAAAAATTGTGGTCAGTGAGACAAAGGGTGCTCCAGGAAGACAATCTATGGGCTGTGGAGAAAGGTCAGTAGGGGACAGTTCTGTTGGTCCAGTTCTGTCTCTCATTACCAAGAACCCAGCCCGAAGACAGAAGATGGCTGCTCACTGTTTCGGGGCTTCTCCTCATCCACGCCTTCATCCTCATTCTCAGGGTCGATGTCTTCTGCCTGGGTGATCCAGTCGAGGTAGCCTTTGAGATCTTCTTCCAGCTGTTGTTTCTCTCGCAGCTTCTGAAAATCTCCCCGAGCCTTGGCCTTCTCCCTCTCTTTGGAAAACTCTCTGAGGAGGGAGACAGGAGTGGTGGTGGTGGGGAGAGTACAGAGAAGGGTTGGGGCACAGGAGGAGAGATGGACATGGGGGAGACAAGTAAGCATTAATGGTGAGGCACTGACAGCCCTGCACACACGCCCCTCCTGCCCTTGAAGCTTCCACTTGTCAGCCCAGTGCTTGCCTTAAGGCCCACACAGAGGGAAGTTTCCCCACAGAGTGTTCTCCACACAGGCATGAGTGTCTAAGGGGATGATAAGTCCATTTACTCTTTTCTAGGTCATGAGCATAGTCTTTGCCTTTTAATAACGACTGTTCTCTGAAGACCTATGAACCTGTTCCAAACAATGACTAAAAACCCCTTCATGATAGTTAGGAGACATAGGTTTTCATTCTGCCGAGTCGTGGGTGGCACTGAAACAAGTCTCAAAAGTCTTCAGGTGACAAAGGGGTGAGGACCAGTAGTGAGCCAGAGCCCACTCACTCACACCAGATCTTGACAGCCAGTTGGGCAAGTCTCTTCCCAACTCCGGCTTCCCTTCAGGGTCATCTCTTGGGTAGCCTGAAATCTGCCATGTTGGGAATATTTACCTCATAGAAACTGGCAAATGCTCTAGACCAGGGTTTTCCCCAGCACACCACTGATTTAGGATCCAGCAGATTAATCTCTTCAATCTCTGTTCTTATGCTTAGAGCTTCCCTTGCCATACACAGCATGCCTGGAAGGATTTCTAATCTAGGGAAGGCTCTTACTCATGTGGAGCCCAGTAAGGTTTCCAAACACAAGAAAATGTCCTGGGAGCTTACCCTTGTATTTTAAAAAATCCAATCAGAATAAAGTATATATATATATATATATATATATATATATATATAATCAAGATGATAGCAAAGTTAAATGGTGCATTCAGTTTAAAATAATAATGAATAGCAGTTGCATTGGGATTTGCTGGAAGTAGGGATATTGAAAAAGTTCTGACAGAATGGCTGCTTCTTTGCTATTGTCTATGATCTGGGCCTTTTATCCTGACTTTCAATTGACTTTCTGAGCAAGGAGGGGCTGGCAGCAGAGGGTGGTGACCCATGGCGCTAGTTCTCAACCCTCAAAGCCTTTTTCATCCCAAATAAGTAAATAAAGTGCTTTTGCTGTTTGGTTTTTTTTTTCTGTCTTTTGATGTGCAATCTATGGGAAATGGGGCCCTTGTGGTGCATGTACACACTCTGTGTGTGTGTGTGTGTGTGTGTGTGTGTTTACACTCAATCACTGGGTATCATTGTCCTCCTGGGCCATGACTACTCTTCCTCTCAATAGTAAGGGTCCAGTACAGGACAAAAGGTTGTTAAAATGACCTGCTGAAGCTTTTTTGCCCAAGCCACAAACTTTATATGAAAGGTTCTTTGGAATAAGGATGGCACCCACAATCCTTTGCATGCCCCCCCAGGTGTGGGGGGTTTGGTACAAAACACATAGCTCTTAAATCCACTGTCGTGTCGGAGTGATGCTATCGTCATGTAACTGCTTAGTGTTTGCATTTGTCTGTGTAGCTTAGGAGAGCAGATTTTAATTCTCATTGTTATGGTGCAACAGGATTGGGGCTGGGAAGGGTCTAGGAAATCTGTGGTTGGGAGAATGTAGGGGCTCTCAGGCTAATGTGTTCTCTTCAACTGCTGCCTTAATGATGCTCTGGTTTGGATTGAATTTTCTTCTTAAATTTGATTGAATCCAATTCTAATTGGATTGAACTTGCTATTTCTTGGGCTTTCTGCCAGCCAGCGGGTACCTTCATTTCCTTCCCAGGGACTTTTATGCTAGGGAAAAGGGACCAGCCTGATAGCTCACAGTGGAGATGGGAACCTTCCTCGCTTTGTCCCTGTCCTGATTTTGCTGTCGGGGAGTGGACATGGACAGATGCCAGCTCCTCCCTCCCCTGAACCTCATGGCTTTGGTCTTGCTGTATGGGGACAGAAATTTCAGAGAGCTTTTCCCTCTTGAGGCAAAGCAACTTGAAAAGCTGCCTTTCCCGACCCCCTCTGACTATCTTCTTGCCCACATCTATTTGTATTCTCTGTCCTTTTCCCTGGAGTAGGGTTCAGAGTGTAAGGAAATGAATTGTTAAGGGTTCATTTCAGCTCTTTTGGATGATTTTCCAGAAGGTTTAAGTTCTGATTATGACACATCTATCTAGTCTCTTTTTCAGTTGCAAGAACAGGTTATGGGCCTAGTTGGGCCAGTTCTGCTTTATAGCAGGTGCCTT
>NDGN011558665.1:4000-14607 GCA_002564285.1 Tympanoctomys barrerae | reverse complement strand
CTCTCTCTCTCTCTCTCTCTCTCTCTCTCTCTCTCTCTCTCTCTCTCTCTCTCTCTCCCAGTACTGGGGATCAAACTCAGGACCTTGTGCTTGCCAGGCACGCATTTATGCCACTGAGTTATCTTCCAGGCTCTTGGGCCTTTTCATAGCACTGTGTAGTCTCTGAGGCTGTGGCTCTACCCTTCTTACCACTCGGGCAGACAGCAGCCCCCGCCCTGTGTAGTGAGTGGGGCCTGGCCTCAGAGCACTGTCCTTTTCCCTTAGAGACAGCCAAGCCCTGGCTGGAAACCTGGGGTGCCTGCATGGGCTACATTGTGCTGCATGACCTCAGTCAATTCACTTCTCGTCCTGTTGGGCCGAGACCCCCACAGGAGGGTGGGGTGGGGGAGATATGGAACCCCAGGCCAACCCCCCTCTCCCACCCCAGTTCTGCACCATAGACAATGACGGTGGCTGTGGTGCTCCGGCGCTTGGCCACGATGTTCTTGGCCACGCAGGTGTAGTTGGCCGTGTCTGATAGGCGGGCCTGGCGGATGATGAGGTTGTGGTCAATGGTGAGCAGGAAGTTGGTGTCCTGGGTGGGGTCGATGATGTCCTCATTCTTGAGCCACTCCACCTGTGGGAGTGGGTTGGGCCAGTGAAGACTCATTCGCACAGCAGGATCTGAGCATAGTCTACTAGTGGGATAGCTGTGGGGACCCTCACCAGAGGCCATCATTGTACCAACTATACAATGTGAACCAATAGCATGCTGCAAGAGGATAGTAGGCTCAGTTGAGTGTTAAGCATGCACTGTCAAACTCAGGCTGGGGATTAGGAGCATGGCTCCTGGGGTCCAATCCCAGCTCGCCCTCCCACCACATCAGCCTTGTTTCCCAGCTATTCTGGGGCGACATCATCACCCCTGCCAGGAGAACTAGTGTGCCCAGGCCCATCCATCCCACATGGTACCCTGACCAGAGCAGGCACTCATCTGCACCCTGTTTCCAGAGGGGCCCCCAGGCTGAGGAAAGGCTGAGCTGTAGGGTAGAGTTTGGGGGTTACAGGAGGCTTATTCCATGTGAGAAACCTGTTCTCCCCAGCCCTGGGCCCCAGGGATGAGCTGACATGTCCCCTAACCCAGGCTCCAATTTCTGGGTCTCTGAGCAGGTACACGAGTTGGAAAGGGGCAAATGCTGGCCACAGAAGGAAGGATGGGAGAGGGGACAGGCAGGTGGCACTGCTGAGGGACCTATGGTGACGTGGCCAGGGGAAGGAGCCACAAGCCTATAGGGCAAGTATATTCAGACATGCACATAAGACCCCTGAGCATCCTTGTTGGGCCTCGGGTTCTGGGCAGGGGTAGGTGGCGGTGTGTCTGAACCTGGGCCCTCCTGGGATCTGGCCTGTGCTGAGCCTGTGGGGTGGCCGACCATTCTCAGTCCCAAGCCCCACCCTCCCACTCTGCACTTAGGGAGGTCCTGTGAGGCTGTGGCACCATGGCTGGTGGTGAGTACCAGGCCTGCTGGATCTTGCATCCTGCTCACCTCAGCCACTGGCACGCCCTCTGGTGGGCGGCACTGCAGGAGGAGCTCATGGTCCAGGGGCACTTCCTTGCCCAGCGGCTCCTGGTCAAAGTTCTTGCGGAGGTCTGGGAACAGAGGCAGCATCAGGAGGGACAATGAAGTGGGGGCAGAGTGAAGGCCTGCAGTGCCCACCATGGCCATAAGGGGGCATTGCACACCAACCAGCTGTTCTGGGACACCTGGCTTTCACCTGGGCAGGTTCTGTTTGGTAGCTATAAGAGTGGTCCTTCTGATTCTGGGACTCTTGAATCACAGTAGCCCAGTGTGTGAGGAGGCTACAAGCTTCCTTATACAGGTGAAAATAGCCTTTAGAAACCTGATACAGGAAGCCATCTATGTTGTACTGTTGTGCCCAATGTGGGAGGTGGGAATCTTTAGCCAGGAACGTGGAAGGCTCTGCAGTGTGTAATTCCCTCTCAAGCCTATATATACAAGGGAGGGCAAGTGTCAGGGAGACCTACAGGCGATGCGGACGTAGGCCCGGCGACTCTTGGTGGTGCCCGCAGAGCTCCAGGCCACACACTGGCACCAGTAGTCCTCCAGCCCGAAGAGCTCCTCCACCTGCTGCCGGGACACCTGGATCTGCACATCTCGCACCCGCAGGCCTGGGGGAGGTGGCACTGTCAGGGGGTGGGCCTCCCTCCACCCCTCCCCTCATCTCTGCTCCCACGGCAGCCCAGAGAGTCCTGCCCTCCACCTGAGCGCAGCACTGGCCAGCACCAGCCCTTGCGTCCCCCCCTGCCTCCAGCCATTTGCCACCTGGCAGCTACTGCGCGCTCTGCAGAACGCACCCACCACGCCAGCTACTCCCCCGGTTATGTCTTCACATCCTTTTTATTCAGATCAGACCCAGAGCCTCCAGGCCTGCAGCGCCACCCACAGTCACCCTGCAGATCCCTGGCATCTTCTGGGGCCCCCTCTGTGCAGCTCATGCAGTCTCAGGGCCCTGCCTGGACCATGAGCCCCTGCCCAGAGCTCCTCCCATCCCTCTTGTGCCCCTTGGACTCCCAGCCACGCTCAGCGTCTGGCCTCTCTTCTGGAAGGAAGCTCCTCCTGTGCCACTCCCTCCAGCTCTCAGGATGTGGCCAGCCCACTCGAGGTTACCGTGCCTGTGACGGCCCCCACTACTACAGTTTTGGTTTTATTATCTGTTGTTCTTTTGAGACAGCATCTTACATTACAGTTCAGGCTGGCCCTGAACCTACAGCAATCCTCCATCAGTGGATTAACCCATGGGGAGTTCCTCACTGAGTGGGTGGGGCCCAACAGCAGGAAGCAGATTGCTGGGGGTGACTTTGAAAGTAGAACTTGAGCTGGGGCGGTGGCGCACACCTGAGACCCCAGCGCTTTGGGCAGCAGAGGCAGGAGAACTACAAGTCTGAGTCCAGTCTGGGCTACTCAGTGACTTAGCAAGACCCTGACTCAGAATAAAATGGGGCCGCAGATGTAGTTTAGTGTGAAGGTGCTAGGTTCGGATCCTCCATCTGGCGCCAAAGGGAAGGGACAGCACAGAGGGGCTGTGCCCCTGGGTGGGTCTCTCTCATGGGTTTTCACCTGAGAGAGAGCAGTGGCGCTTCAGAGTGGGATAGTGGGAAGCCCTGGGCCTGGGAGCTGGATGTCTTCCCCACAGCCACCAATAGGAAAGGCAAGGAGGAAGACCAGGCTCCAGGACCCAGCACTGGGATGCTCTCCCAAGCATGGGGAGCTGGGGGCTGTCCCTCCTGTCCTGACACTGTTGTCCTCTGCTTTCAGGGCTAAGCATCAGGGTGGTATAGCCCACAGCTGCAGAGCCTGGCATGGGCCACTGTTCAGCACACAGGGCCCCACTGCCATCTCTACACGGGCAAGCGCAGTGTCTGTGGCGGGAAATAGGAACTGAACTGCCATGAGCAAGCAGAGGCCTGTGTTACAGCCACCAAGCATGGTGGTGTGGGAGGCCCATGGTCCCTATGCTTTGCCTGGACCCCAGAGCTGACATTCGATCTAGGGGACTTGGGATGAGCAAGCACTGGCTGAGAGAGAAAGATAGAGAAAGAGACCACAGGATGCCCAGAGAGGAGCACGTGAATGGGTGCTTGCTTATCAAGTGCCCACTGGGCCCCTTGGCGCAGACTCTGCTGCTTCATCCTCGCTGGGACCTTCAGCTCTGGGAGGCTCAGTGACCTCCCCACAGCCACAGCCAGGCAGCGGCAGCATCTGGGTGGGGAGCCTGGCTTCCCTCTTTAGATGCTGGGTAACAATGGGATTTCAAATCTGTTTTTAAAATTATGTAGGAGCTGGGGAGATGGCTCAGTAGAATAAGTGCTTGCCTGGCAAGCACAAGGTCCTGAGTTCAATCCCTGGTACCACCAAATAAATAAATAAATAAATAATTTAGAAGTCAGGCAAAATGTATACAACTTGTCATTGTAGCCATTTTTAAGTATACAGTCAGTGGCTTTAAGTATATTCTGGGGTGTGGCTTCCACAGTCTGAATGGATCTAAAATTTGGACTTTTTGTGTCAAGAGAAATTGAAGGAGAGAGAAAGAGAATGAAATAGAGATAGAAAGAGAAAGGAGAGGAGGGTGGAAGAGAAGGAGGAGAGAGAAAGAAAGAATAAGAGAGAGGGAGGGAGGAGAGAAGATAGACGTTTTGCTGGTTTTTGAGACAGGGTCTCACTATGTATCCCAGGCTGGCCTCTGAGTTTTCCAAGGTCTTCTGCTGGGATTACACATGTGCTACCACGCCATTTAAGACAAACATGAACAGACAGATGCACAGAGGACAATGAGAAGGGGCGGCAAGTGAAAGGAAAATAAGAGCTGAAAAGGAGGAGAAAGGAAAGGGCCAGGCCTCGGGGCTGGGCACACCCTGGGAGGGTTGTGCACCTCCTGCTGTGCCAGGGCCCCCACCTGGAGAGCGGGCTGTGCCCCAGCACAGCCTGAATGATGACCTACTTAATACCATGGGGTCAGGCACCCTGAAACACTCAGAAAATCGAAACTGTCTGAGTGCTGACATGATTCTCAGAAAGCTTTGGAGCAACTTGAATTTTAAGTTTTTGGATTAGGGGTACTCAACTGTAAAGTCTATGCAAACCCTGAGCTTAAAAAACAAACAAACAAAACAAAAAAACCTCTGAGGCCACAGAAATAGCTCTGTGGTCTAAGTGTCCCCCACCCCCAAGCGCAAAGACTGGGTTCAATCCTGCACTGCATGATGTGCTGGCCCCGACTCTGCACTGCAGAGTGAGACCTTGTACCACATACATAAATTAAAAAAATAAAAACTCTGAAACTGAAAATACATCTTGTCCCAAGAGTATCACTAAATGATACTCAATCTGTATTAACCTTTGTTTTGGGGGTACCTAAAAAAACTCTCTCCTTCCCTCCATCTCTCCTTTCCTTCTTTCTGTAGTGCAGGGACTTGAACCCAGAACCTTTGCACTGTGCTATATCCCCAGCATGTTTTATTTATACTTTCAGACAAGGTTTTGTTCAGTCACTAAGTTGCCCAGGCTGGGCTTGAACTTATGACCCTCCTGCCTCAGCCTCCCCAAGTGCTAGGAGTAAAGTCATACATGAATGCACCTGGCTAGAGGAAAAGTATGGCTGGGAATGGAGAACAGTATCACTCCCCACAAACAGAAATGGCCTATAAAAGTAAGTACGGCAATGACACTGGTTTGGTGGCATCGGTGTGGGCATGGGGAATGGGGGAGGGGCTTGCTCCTTTAATGCTAAACTGGGCATTAGCAGCCATGGGAGGGCGAAGAATCAGCTTCTCCTTGACCCAACCAGAAGGACAGGAAGAAAACAGCAAAGGCAGCAGCGCTCAGCGAGGGCTGCAAGAGCTGTTGAAGGCAGCGGCCGTGGTCACCAAAGGCCAGGCGGGGAAACCTGCATGCCGTGGGAAATTTGCATACAGGGTGACCCCAGAGCAGAGCCAGGGTGCCCAGTAGGGGAAGACTCACCGGTGGCCTCGTCCCGGCCCTCCTGCGTGACGTGGTCGCTCTGGCCCACCCACTCGCCGTTGCACTTGAAATAGATCTGCGTGGCGGGGGAGGCGCGGCAGTGCAGCTCCACGGGCCGGTTCTTCACGATGTAGGCGTCCTGTGGCTCCTGCAGGAAGTGCGGCAGCGGCTCTGCGGGCGCCGAGGGGAAGGAGTCCGGGAGCACCTCGCTGGCTGCATCAGCACCTGTGGGGGCAGAGCACCCATGAGGCGTGCTGAGGAGGCCCCAGGCAGCCCTCCCCCACCACAGCGCCCATTGTGGAGACAGACCTGCCGAGGCCCCACTCTGTGACCACCCAGGCCAGACCTGTACTCTGGGGTCCTCAGTTTCCCCCTCTTGTCCTGCTTTTATCAGACTGAGCTTTAGAACCTGTCCTGGTGATGTGACTGTTTTATTTAATTTTTGAGACAGAGTCCTACGATACCGTCCAGGTTGGACTTGAACTTGTTCTGTGGCCCAGGCTGGTCTTGCCCTTGCAGCGAGGTTACCAACATGTACCACGCCCAGCCACGCTGTGTGATCCCTCTGCTTACAGCAGGAGAAGCCACGGAGGCCAGCAAGGGAGGCCGGGTCTCAGGACGAGCCCTCCCTCCGCCTCCTCCAGAGTCCCCAGCTCCTGCCTGCCCCGCCTCGCTCCCATTTCCCCGTGGTGATGCCACAGTGTGTGACAGGCTGGAAACAGGGCTGAGGCTGGCACTCAAACCAGGCCAGCTCTGCCCTGAAGCCACCACTGCCCTTTGCAGCCCAGCCAGCCAGGCCGACCATGCAGGAGCGACAGCCAGGGCCCTGGGCGGGGAGTGGGTTGGGGGTGGTGGCCTGGGCCCTCTGATAGGTCTCCCCCTGTAGGAGGCCAAAGCACCCATGGGGGCAGGATTAGGGTCTTTGTGCAGACGACACAGCCAGCCCATTGGCTCTTCCCACCCCTGTCTTCATACTGGGGATGTGGAGACTTCACTGTGGCAGTCTCCTCCCCCAGAGGGGCACGCGAGGACGCCTTCATCCCTGGACCAAGAGGGTGGCACCTCGGGAGGTGAGGCAAACAGGAAGGGAGGGGGCAGCCCCCCGCTGGCGCCGAGAGGGAGGAAGCGAGGCCAGGCTGCCGGTTGGCTTGCGACTCGCTGCTCAGAAAACTGGCTTTCGATGCCAGATACAGAAAACAGGGGGCTGGGGTCGAGCCACGGGGGCTCGTCGTTCTCCGCCCACCGCTCCCATGGGGGCTCCTCATTCTCCGCCCACCGCTTCAGAGGAAACAGAGTAGAGCTGCGGGGTGGGCGGGTCTTCTGGTCTTAGCAGTCAGGTACTGCTGCCCCAGGAGACCTACAAGGGACCGCCCATTTGTTCTCCAGCCAGGAGGCTACGTGCCCCCTCCAGGCTCAGGGGCCAAGGATACCCGGGTTTCCAAGAGCAGAAATAACGCAACGTGGCTGTCTGTGGTTTCTTTTTGTGGGCCACAAGACCGTGCCAGGACTGGGTGGCTTTGAGGATGATGCATGATTGTCACTGGCTACAGGCCCTGGGCAGCGCATGTGAGACACGGATGGACAGACAGACCCACCAAGAGAGGGAGGGAGAGGAAAGCCAGCCAGGTGGGGTAAGAAGCAGCTCTTCTGCGTGTTTTGTGGGACCCAGACAGGCTACCTGAACCCCGTGCTGCTCTGAGGATCCCTAGGAGGGTACCTGGCACACAGGGGCAAACAGTGCTGCAAGAGAGGAATGAGTGATCGCTGAGCACCAGGGGCTGTGGCTTTGGTCCTTTAGCCACTTATGTTTCCCAAAAGCTTTGTAAGCTATGTTCTGGCAGTCCCCATTTTATAGATGGAAAAACTGAGGTTCAGAGAGATTAAGCCACTTGCCCAAGCTCACACACTTAGCAAGAGACAGATATCAGCATTTAGGAGGGGCCCAGGACCCTGTACCCGATTGCTTTAACGTGGGTGCTCCCACAGCAGAGAAACTCTGCAGCACCCTGCCGCTGGCCGCGACTCTACAGTTTACGGCCTCTCTCATCAAAGGACCCAACAGACTGGGACTGTAGTTTTCATTTCAAAGCTGAAGACTTCAAAAACTACACAAGTGGTGCCAGTGACTTGGGCAAGGCCACCTGGAGAATGGACACTGAGATATACAGTGACGGATCACAGCGCTGGGAGCTGGTCACTGTGCCCACCCTGGGATGGCCACAGTCCTCCCTGATGGGCAGCTGGGTACCATGTTAGTCCTGAGGGAGGATAGGAGAGCTGAAGCTCAGGCTCTGGCTCCCGACCTCCCGAGCTCCCAGTATGTGGGGACAGCCCTTCTAGGACATGGGCCTGCTCCCTCCGGGGTACGGGGCCCACAGGCTACTCCTACCTTTTCTCTAGATGGCCCCTTAACCCTGCTGTACCACAGGCTGTGTTTATGACTTTGTTTTATAACCCTAATGCAGCTCAGTTCTAAATTGTCCAGACTGGCGGGGAGGGGAAAGAGTAGTGCGGACATTAGACAGCCATTAGTGCGGAGGCCCCACCTGCTCTACCCACCCCACCCCACTCACTGGCCATTCCACCAGCTTGAGCCTGCATCCCTGGCCTTTGAGGGGACATGGGCCCAGGGTCCCCTTGCAGACAGGCCTCTGTATGGTGGACCAGATGGCTCATTATGTAGTGGTTTCGCCTATGCCCAAGCATCCTGGGGCAGATACTTCCAGGAGATCAAGAAAAGGAATCAAGGGCTACCTCCATGGGCTGGCACACAGTAGGTCTGAAGTAAAAGCTGCAAGTCAAATAAAATGGCACTGTGGAGAAGGGTGTAGCCAGTGCAGAGTTGAGCCAGCCCCGTCCACACTTCTGGTCTTCGCTTGAGGTGGGCTTGAGCTTGGCTGAGGGGTCTCGGTGTGCCCCCTGGGGGTGATCCTAGCCTGGAGGGGGAATGAAGGTGCTGTGGGGAGTCCTCTTCCAGGCCCTGACTAGCAGGTGTATTCTAGCTCCTCGGAGTACCTGCAGAGGTGCCTGCATATCTTGGTCCCTATAATATCTCAATACTTGTTTTTTTTTATGGTATAACAAGACCTCAAAGATAGTCCCAACAATCAGGAATTCATTAAGGAGTTGGATTCAAATGATTCTCAAGTATTTATAGCCTAGGAACTTAGTGACCATTTGGAAAAATACTTAGCATAAATTAAGGCAAAAAATGTTCTTATTCCATCCCTAAATAGCCACGATACCTTACTAATGGGGATCTGTGTGCCCGTCGGCCACGGCACAACTTCTCAGACTGGATTCAGAATGGATGCTGCCACCCCTGTTATTTGTCCTGGGCTACTCCGAAGAGCCCAAAGCCCAGCTTTGCTAATACATGGCATCAAGAAAAGGGAAGTAGAGCCATGGGATGCTAAGACTGTGAGTGACCTTGGGCCGAGAGCTGGGCAATGCAGGCTGCTTCTAGGCTTGCCACATCCCTTGATGATGAAAATGCCCTGCAGTATCCCGCATGCCCTAGCACAGAGCTTGGGAACCACAGTCCCAGGAGCTAGTGCTTGTGTTCTCTTCAATCCACAGGTGAGGAAACTGGCCTTTCTGCACACTGTGCACTCTGAACACTCCACCTCCTCCAGCTGCCATCCCAACTACCCTCCCCAGGAGGCCGAGGGGCTCGGGGGGGACATGAACAGTCATCAGGCCAGCAGCAGGCAGCCACGCTTGGAGTCCGGTCTGTTGGTGTCTTGCTTCCCTGGTGTTGCTACAAATCTATAACTCCATCTTTACAGCGGAGAACAAACTCCCTGAGAAGGGGTCCCCTGGGGGACAGCAGGCCTCTGCCAGGCTTGATCTGGACTTCCTCTGGCAGGAAAGTTTCCCACACTGTCTTTCCCCCCTAATGATAGAAATCCTTTAGGCCTAAGTGGCAAAGGATATACCTTGCCTTTATTTTATTTTTATTTTTTAAATTTTTTTGTTGGAACTGGGGATTGAACTCAGGCCCTTGTGCTTGCCAGAGAAGCGCTTATTCTACTGAGCCAGCTCCCTGGCCCATTGCCTTTAAAGATGATGTCCAGATATGCTGGAGGGCCCCTCTGTACAGATGTAGCTGGGTGAACCACAGGCAAACACAGTCTCTGAAGTCTGTAGTCTGCAGTCTGCCTGGGTCTGCAGTCCCAGGGACTGACACTGTGGGTGGCCCTCCCCTCTAGGCCGGGGTCATATCTATACAGGGTGAGACTGGCCAAGCCACTCTGGATCTGCCGCTGACATCCTCAGATTTCCTAGGGGGCACCTTTCCATGTGTGGAAGTGTACTGACATAAATCTACTTAAGGAAGGGTCATCTTTCTCACCATGGCCAGTCCTGGCTCAAAACCCTGGCACACTCTGTGGTCCTAAGGGAGGGAGTCAGTGGGTCCTGAGAAAGGAGAAGAGGAGGAGGAGCATTTGCTGTTGGGTTCTCCCGGTCCTGCTCCTGCGGTCCATTCCAGGTCTCAGGTCAGAATGGCCAGCAGCCCCTCGGGTGGGAACTTCCTGTGGGAGGCACATGTAAAGTTCCCCTTTTAACTTATCCTCATCTACTTGGATGAAGCCTATGTGGAGATAAAGGTCCAGCTCATCCCCACATCTCCTGACGCCAGAGACGCCGCCACATCCAACTTTAACTCATTCACCTCCAGGGGTGGGCTCTCAACAGAGCCTCCTCCGGGGACAGATACAATTACCTGCAGCTATGAAGTGCTACCTGAGGCGGCTTGCTCCCATCCTGGCTTTCTTTCTTAGGGACAAATCCCATTTTATTCACAATTCCTTGCCACATAAGGTAGGTGTCTTAGTTATTTTTCCCCCCTCATTGCTGAGACAAAATATCTGAGACTCAAAGTTCAAGGGAGAAAAGTTTATGTAGCTTACAGTTTGTAGAGGTTTTAGTCCATAATCAGCTGGCTCGAAGGCAGGGTGGCAGGGCAGATAGGCATCGCAGGGGAGAAAGAACTGATGAACTTGCCACTCAGGATGGGCTCGGGTAGCACAGACACACTTAATCTCAGCACCTTTGATTTTTTTTTTTTTTTTTTTTTTTTTT
>NDGN011558663.1:0-11042 GCA_002564285.1 Tympanoctomys barrerae | reverse complement strand
TTCAATAATTAACACTCTGCATACATTCTTCTTAGTGGTTAATTGCTGTACAAGAAGCGGACTCGAGGTGTACTAACTTCTAATCCATTAATCTATTAATGTCCAATTAGAGTATTATCACAAATTCCCTTAGAACATTTAAAAATATTTTTCTGAAATTCTTCTGAAATACAGATTATTTATCTAAAAGAATGGATTTGATGCCTCAAGATTAACTAAGTGGGATTTTAATCCTCTCAGCTCTTTTGACCTGTGACAAGGATTCTACTCATAATCCACAATAATATATTATTATAAAAATAATAATAAAAACATTAGAAATGATATAGAAGTTCACTAAATAAAATAATAGGAATTCAACAATGGTTATTATATTGTGTAATGTTGTCATCAAATTAGTTGTTTAGATTACCAAGGAGCTCCAAAATAAATGAGCTTTACTTTAATTAATTGACATTAACTACCTAGTAATATTAGGAGAGATGAAATAAAAATAAAATGCATATAGAATATGATATTCTTCCGAATTCCACAAAATTCTCCTGTCACCACCCAGTCACACTGAAGCCATCTGAACCAAAGTCATGCCAGCTACACTGGACTTCAAAGCTTTGGCTCAAACATAGAGAACAGTATTTCTTGTGAGGTAAATGGCAGTGCCTGAAATGAAACTCACATAATTCAATGAAATTTTAGAATGACCCAGAGGAAGACACTCAGAGACAACTGAGATAAACTTTTCATGAAACTTCTCAGATGAAGGACAGGAGGGCAAGTTGGTGAGGGAAGGTATTGGAGCCTTATGTGTGAGTTTTCCCCAATGTGGGCATGAGGTAAATGTTTTCCAGTCAACACAAATAGAATTTGCTGACAAGGTCCTGACCACGTCAGCCAACACACAACTGGGAAAAAGAAATTTACAGAAAGCGTTGTTATTTTTACCTACAAAGTTTGGAGTGCTTCCAAACTACTTCTGGGAAGTTCCTGCATGCCCTTGAGCAGTCTCTTACTTCTTTTCTTCTCTTCTGCCCCTCACTCCTTTCCCAATGCTCAGACGTCATTGTATGAGTATTAGGGAAGTACCCTACTGCACTGTATTACAAATGTCTGCTGAAGTTTTGCTTCTCTAACTTCTACAATTGATTGGATTGAGTTAGGTAGCTGTGATTAGTAACTCATTCCTTATTAAGTGAACTAGAACATCTGTACTCTAAGTTTAATGCAAAACTTCCATGTTTTTCTGCCCTGAGGAGTCTAGGGTTGCTTTGGAGATGTCAAATCTGGAATTTGCAATGCATTTTACTTAACATACAACTTCCTACTTTGTTATAGTGCTGTATGCCTTTTTTGCTAATCAAAAGACTATTTATAGCACATTGTATGATTCTGAATAGATTCCTGAGTGCAAAATAGAGTATATTGTTGCTAATTTGAAGAAGGATCCTATTATTTATTCTAAGCTAGCGAATGATACACTGTGATCTCTCCTGATTTCCTAAGAATGACGTCAATATGAATCAAGACCACCGAAGAATCATTTCCCTGCCCTACAGCATAGTAAACAGCACCTTTCTAAACCATTAGTAGCTTAGGACTCATATTAATGGCTTTGGGGAGTTATATTACTGGAAGGGTATTGAAGAACTCTGTAATAGCTACATTCTTGTGACATTTTACATGAGATTGTCAAAATGCAAGTTATGCCACCACTAAAGTTCAAAAGTCAAGATTAACTAAATGGTATTCTATTCTTCACTCATCTCTTTTGACCTGTGCCAACAGGAATTCTTCTTATAATCTACCATAATATAATATATATGAATAAAAATGATAAAAACATTAGAAACGATACAGAATCTCATTAAATAAAATATAGGAATTCAAAAATGGTTGTTCTATAATGTTATCTTCAAATTAGTTGTTTAGGTTATCAGATACAAGCATGCAAAATTGGTTTTTAAAAAGTTATAAGAAATTAACAAGGAGAAGAAAAAATTTAAGCACTAATTGTTCATTTTGATAGAATGGCAGAAATGAGGAGTACAGCTATCCAAGCTATCCTGTATATACATAAATATATATTTTGCTTTCCTTCTTACTTTCTTTTGTCCTCTTCCTCATCCCAGTTGTTCTTTCCATTTAAAAAGATTCTTTCTCTTTCACAATGTCTATCATAGCTTTCAGATTTTATTTACTGTTTAAGGTTTTTACACTGGAGAAACAATATAATGTTTGCACATGTGGGTCTGATTTATTTCACTTATGAGTATGGTCTCTAATTGTATCCATTTACCTATAAAAGACTTGAGTCTATTTTTTTTATAGCTGAGTAGTACTTCATTGTTTAAAAATATTACATCTGTTTTTGTCCATTCCTCAGTTGATGTGCGTTTGGGTTGTTTCCAAGATTTAGCTATGACAAACTGTGCTCCTATAAGCATGGGTGTGCATATAACCCTGTGGCATAATATTTTTAGTTCTTCTGGAAAAATACCCAGAAGGGGAATAGCTGGGTTGAATGGGACCTGTAACCCTATTGTTCTGAGGAATCCATTGATTTCCATAGTAGTTGTACCAGTCTACACTCCCACCAACAGTGAGAAAGGGTTCCTTTTTCCCCACAGCCCCTCCAGCATTTGCTATTGGCTGACTTCTTGATGTTAGCCATTCCTTCTGGGGTGAGATGGAATCTCAGTGTTGTTTTAATTTGCATTTCTCAAATGACCAGTGGTGCTGAACATTTTTTCATAGATTTATTTGCCATTTGTACTGTTTCATCTGAGAAGTGTATATTTATCTCTGATGCCCATTTTTGGATTGGGTCTTTGAATTTTGGGGGTCTGATTTTTAATAATTTTTTATATGTTCTAAATAGAAATCTTTTTCTGAGGAAGAGTGGGCTACATTTTTCCCCCAATTTATGGTTTTTCTTTTTATACTATTGGTGATTTCCTCTTACACACAGAAATATTTTTAAAAGATGAAATCCCAGTTGTTGATTATTTGAACTATTTCCTGCACAGTTTGGTTTTTATTCATGAACTCTTTATCTACCCCATGTCTTTAAGATTTCTACCTATTTTCTCCTCCAGTGGATTTAACGTCTCTGTTTCAATATTTAAATCTTTGGTACATTCAAAATAATATATTTTTAAGCTTCCTTGTCCATTTCTCTTGCATTTCATGTCCCTATCCCCAAAGCTCACACAGATCTTTCTTGACACAGTCCCTACAAACTCTTCCAGAGAAATTGACCTACCAGTTCCTTTCTTCCTGTCTGTCTCATTCATGGTATATCTGAACATATTGTTATCCTTATTCTCTCAGGTCTTGCACTTCTCATTAACCTGGTCCATGTCATTGCTTTTTCAGCCTTCTTTTTATTACTGTCTGTCCAAAGGAGTTCCATTAGGAGTAACCCCTCCATAGATATAACATATATTTTCTATATAGAGTATGCATTTCTGGGGCTTATACAAAGAAACTATATCATTCTTTCTCACTAAGAGCAGTCTTCCCCACTGGCTCAGGAGAGGTAAAATGACCACAGGGAGGAAGGCCTTGTCATCAATATAGGCAGGATAGATAGAGAAGCAACAATGACAAGGGGAGAGTGCCTTCTAGACCTGACCTTTTCAGCATTGTGTCATCCACTCAGTTGTGCTGCCATCTCTAGTGTAAGTCCCAAGCACAACTGTGCAATCTGGCTCTCCACTTTGCCTTCTTTCTCTCTCCTTCACCCCTGGATAACTACTGCCCTTCTCATTTCACTGGAAAACCAACTCTGGCACCCAGTGAATGCCTGAGTGTTTGAACCTTAGCCTTGGGTATCAAACAAAACCAGCTCATCTGGGATGCTTCCTGTGTGTGAAGGATTCATCCTGCAGAGCCCATGCAGGCTTGTTCAGGCATCATGGAGAGTGGCAGAGAGGTGAATGGAAATGAAAGGTCAGTCACAGGACACCCATACTGCCTCAATTGCCTCTCACCCACTGTCTCTGTTCAGTAACATAACTTATCTTTGTAGACAAGAATCTGGGGGTGGGGGGCTCAGAGCAACTTTAATATCTTCAAATTCACCCTACCACCTAGCATTATACCTTGCATATTATTGCCATCCAATAAGGCTGAGCTGATTTGCCAGTTCCATGTATTCTTCATTTTAATAAACAATTCCACCTTACTTCAGGTCTTTAAGTCTCATCATTGATTAGAAAATCAAGTTCTTACACAGTTTTCTTCATGTGCCTGATTAAGATTTCTGAAAGAGGTAGTACAGTGTACTATACCTTTCAAACTATTGGCCTCCGGCCTATAGTAAGAGCTGCAGTTGACCCACTCTTTCTACACATTCTATTGATCTAAAATTTCATGAAATTATATTATGTATTCTGCTGATTTCTACTTGATTTCACTTATGAAAATTATACTTTTACCTACTAAGGTGTTCTCATGATTCAGTGGTGGAATGGGACCTGCAACCCTTTCTTCGTAGAACAAAGGATAGAGGTTGACAGTCATAGCCAGGCATGAGCCCAAACCCAACTCTTGAGCCCAAAGGGTTGTGGGTATGGAACAGGTGATTTAGCCTCTCTAGACATAGGTTTTCTCTTCTTTCAGTTTAGCTGAAATGATTGTTATTGATAAATAAATACATAATTTTGAAATACAGTGTGATAAATCTTAATAATTATTAGCTCTTATTATTTTGAGTCCCTTTGATATGGTTTATATATAAAAGCCTTAAAACCTCATATGGTCCTAGGGCTTTTTTGGAGTTGGCCAAGTGTGTGATTGATGTACAGTCCAATGCTGGGATTAAGAGTGTGAGTGCTACACTCTTAGGTATCACTAAGGTAAGTAACCCACCCTAAGGTAAGTAACCTGCAACAATGTAAGGGAGAAGAAAATTGTGCCCCTTCCTTCTCTTATTATTTTTAACTGCCTTCCCCTGTTTTTTTGCTACTTTTGTCTGCCATATCCTATTGCCCCTCTGCCATGCCACCTTGCTTTGGACACAGCCAAATATGGTCTGAAGCCTCTACAAAATGTGAGCTAAATAAAACTTTCCTTCTTTAATTTTGGGTATCAAGCATTTTTGTCTCAGCAATGAGGAAAGTAACTGAAACACCCTTGGAGAACATTGAAGAAGATAAAATATAAGATGTAAATTTTACTAACTATAATAAAATTCATTCAATTTGTTGTATGATTTTATGTGCTTATTTTATTTAATAATTGTCATATGCCCATAAACTTTGTTCATTGTGTAACTGGCAAGAAAACTTTCAAGTATAAGCTGCTTCTTCTACAATATATGGAAGCCACCCCAGACCTGTAGGAGTTCAGACACTAGGAAGTTTTCATGTAGCTACCATTTTGCCAAATATTTTGTATAATATATAAAAGAAAAAGATGATATAAAACTAGTTGGAGAATATAAAGAGGAAAAAATATGTGTGGCTTTGTTATTTTGTTTTGTGGGTTTTTTGGGGGGTGAAAGGGTTTGAGATAGGGTCTGAATATGTAGTTCAGGTTGGCCTTGAAGTCGTTATCAAGACTGACCTCGACTTGCAGTAATCCTCTTGCCTCAGCCTTCCGGGTGCTGGCATTGCAAAGGTGCATTATGTGTGACTTTTAATTAGTATTTCCAGCAATGGTTGAAATTTAACTTAGAAGATCTAGTTTCCATTACAGCAATATGGAAGTTTTCCCAAACAGTAACTTAAAATAAATGTGAAAACTGCATATCATAAAATCGTAGTGTTTTCCCAAGTGCCACTCAGAATGAAAATGTATGTCTTATGAAAACAAGCACCCTCTACCTACTCTGTACTCATAAGTCACATAATGATATTCCAATCTGATATAGGAATACAGTGAGTTTCCTGAGATCACAAAGCCCCAAATGGCTATACTTAGAGGTATAACAAGATTATTCCCTAAAGGAAGATAATGACATTGTATTATTCCAAAAATGTTTTAATAAAGCATTTTAAATAATAGCAAAAAAACCGATGGTAACATAAACATACTCTGTATAAAGTGTGATCACAAAATATGGTGAATGCTTACATAAAAATGATGGTAGTTCACCTCAAAATCCCTACTCGTTTTGAACACACAGCCTATCACTGTAGCCACTTTCTGAAAGTCCCTTTTTGTTGCACTGTTGTGGCTGCCTTGGTGTCTTGAATGGATTCAAAACATTTCCCTTCCATGGTCCTATTGACTTTGGAGAAGATCCAGAAGTCGTGAGCCAGAAATTCACCAGGTCCAGTGGACGAGCTGGATGAGAATCCATAGCAGCATTTGCATTTCACAGAAATTGTTGTAAATGTCTTGAATCACATCAGACATCAAAGTAGACACACAACACAAATTGTAGAAACCTGCTGCATGGCAGTATCCATACATGGGTGTGATTAGAATATGCAATGATTTTTGAAAAAAATGCTAAATGTAATAAAAACACATTGCCATGAATCCCCCTCAATATACACCTCCTCACCCCACACCTCCATCATTCCTGCCATCTTCTGAAGCAGTTCTGGAAGCGTCTTTTACAAAAGTCCTCATAAGGTATGATAAAGGATGAATGCTGCTGCCACGTGCCATACAACAGAAAGTCGGGCTTCTGAAAACATTACAGCATGTCCTCTTCGACCTTATTCTGCAGATCTGACTATATGCAATTCCTACCTCTTCGTCAAAGTCAAAATGACCATGCCAGGGCAACATTTGAATCAGTTTACAATATCAAGGCAACCGTGACAGTTCAACCAAAGCTGCTCCAGAACCGCTTCAGAAAGTGTTAAGAATTGTCTGTGGTCAAAGCCAGTGGAATATTTAGAGGAAGGTTAATGGAAATGTGTCCTTCACTGTAATAAATTTCAAAAATTTTAAAAAATTTCACCGTATTTCAAAATGGAGTATAAATTCAGAAAAAATAAAGCCTATATTTGCACATTAATGAGTATTTATCCAAAATGGTGGGATAGATGAGATAAAACAGAAATTTAACATCTTTTTAGGGAAACAAGTCAAATGAAGTACATCAATTAAAACAAGCTAAACACTATCATGAGAAAACAGGAGTGATAATATAAAATTTGGTCATATTATCAGTGCAAGGCTAATTGCACAAAAGGAGTGCACATTGCTGAGCGTGGAGATGACTAGAGGGAGCTTTGAAAATTGGGATTCAGCACCCCTGCTTTCCAGTCCAGCACAACCTGGTGTAAGCCAGGGTAATCCCCCACAGGGAGGGTTTAGTTCAGGGTTACTGAGTGTGCTATGTTCACTATGAACTCAAGCTTTGGCTGGAGCTAAGACGTAACAGGGCAATGAAATATTTTAAAATCCTGGTGACTTCTGTTCTTTACAAATTGGAGATGAATTATATATTTTATAGTCTGAGGATGCCACACTGGCATCCATTTAGGAGCCACAGAGTTCCCTCCCTTTTTAAATGTAGTGGTTGTGTATTTAGGATTTGGGCTAGACACATGTTAGAACATGACACAAAGCTTTCCTGGTGGACAGTTCAAAACACCCAATTATAATTATGCAAGCACTGAAACAGTGTTACAAAGGAAGTCAGAGGTTTACCCATTAAAATGAACACTGGCATTACCAACAGTACACAAACATAATTTAAATCTATTATAAGATTTGAGACTCATTCCGACGGTTTCTGCCAAGAATTTTATAAGAGTGTGTTAAAGAATGGCCTATGTTTTAGATGATTGGGAATAAACTTTTCTATTAATGATCATCTCTGGTACTATCTGGAGCCTTGACAAGAATCATAAGGAGCATGGAACTAGAGGTTGGCATTACTGCATGGATTTTTCAATTTAGCCTCCTTTGAGCAAGCTTTCAGGAGGCTTCCTATAGTCAACACCTACATCAGGCACCAAAGAGGAAATGATTTCAAAAACTAACAAATATGATGCCAGGGAGGATTGTTGGCAGTTAAATATAATATGTGTACATATCTAAAAATATTCTGAAGCATGTATAAATATATTAATACCTAGACAAACTCATCAACTAATAATTAGTTGACCTTATGCTAAATATGGTCTTTCAGTTCTTTGTTTAAAATTTAGCTCTTTATTTTGGTAACTTAGAACAAAACCACAAATAAAGGAAAAAGGGCAACACTTTGAAGGTGTAAGAGAACATTCCTATGTGAGCGTCCTGTGAGTCCTCAGTGAAAGAACTGACCAGGTGCTCTAGTCAACAGGCCCCTATCACAAAGGGACTCCCTAGAAAGCAACAAAGCAGTGCTCCCCTCAGGGAATGCATAGGGGACTACGATTGTGCCCCTTCATGCGAATTTAAGAGGATGAAGCGATCATCAACTCACTATAAACTCACAGTGAGTCATGATGTTAAAAGTGTAGTGAAGTAGGAGATCAGAACTGGGCAACATCGACAACCAATGGGGCAGAATATGTCAAAGGTCCTAAGCATCCAAGGCCAGTAAGTTGAGGGAGCTTTTTCCCAAAAAGAGAAGACATGAGTAAAACAGAACCAAACATGACTCCAGGTTTATCACTCCTGCACATTGAGTACTGAACCAATCAGAAAACAATATTCTCAGTCTTACATTTGAATCTAATACTATTTGAAGGGCCAATCAGAAAATGGTATTTTCAATCCATTTACATATGGACACAGCCAATCAAAAGATACTGTTTTGGATACTTTGCTTTTGATATTTAGTTTTTGATAGAATAAATGTCCTAATTCTTCATTTGCATGATTTGAAGGTCAATCCATTGTACTTTTTATATTGAACACCCCATTCACTGTATTCTCAGAGCAAGCATGATACTTTCCTCTGGTCCTCTCTCATCCTGTAGACCATAATTTCTTTCTGCCTTCAATAAATGTGTACAACCTCACTGTCTTCTGTGTGTCTTGTCCAATTATTTCTTTGAGATGCAAAGAAACTGCAAAAAAGCGCCACAGGACCTGCATCTAGTAACAGTAGGACTCAGCCCATTGCAGCTATTCTGTCCCTCTCTGTACCGCGCCTGTGGAAAGCCTGTACCTAGGTAGGGATGAAGACAATGAGCTGTTCTCTTTGTAAAAGAACAGCAGTGACAATGGTTTCAAACACTTGAGCAGTTAATATGTGGGAATGAACGCTGTCTGCCTGACTTAAAGGGTGGTCCTTGTGAGTGGAAATGCCATATTCCAAATTCCATATGGACTACAACTGAAAGCTTTTAACTTGATTGAAGTTGTTGGAACCCTCAGAAATGGATAGAATTTACTATCAGAGGATAAGAGCTAAAGTCCTATAGGAAATGGATGGCAAATACTTATGACATCTTCTAGTTTAGCCACCTTTTTAATCAGAAAGAAAGCAGTAAGAGCGTGATTATACTTTCCAGTAGTTCATTTCTAAAAGGGCATTATTTTGTCACTCATTTGAAATCTAAAAATAGCCTGCTCCTTGAATGAATTTATTTAAATATAAGAGTGAAAGAAACTGTAAGTTTTTCTTTTGATTTAAAAAAAATTTGCTTTTCCAGTTACAAAATATGGAAAATTGTAAGCAATACTGTCGGTTGTGCTAGTCATAAGACCTGCGCTTCTGTTTTCCCCTTCTCTGCACATGGTGCAGACTTGTTGCTCTTTCCTCTCCTAATTATAGCTGGCTTCTTGCTATGTTCACAGCCGACTGGAGAATTTAATCAGGAAGGTGGAAAGCTAACACCATCACTCTGATGAATAAAATGGTCAGCTGATATCTTTCCTTGCTCCAGTGGAAAAATTTACAACATTCAGGGGTGCAGAGTGACAGAGCTGAGTTCATTAAAACAGCCAGTGAGCATAATAGCCAAAGCCTGGGGCTGTCTCCTCACTGCTCTCTCTCTCTGCAGGTAGCTGCTGAAAGCTTAGGATGAAGTTCAAAAGGGGATGGTTGTCTTTGAGCATAGCCAGAGGTTAAAAAATTTCACATCTGTAGCTTTGTACACAGTGGCTAGAGATCACTCTCCCTGACTCCATGCAGTTCAGTAAATCTCTCCTTCCCTGGTCAATCCTGTGTATTTCTGGCCATTTCTTGTTACCTGTGTAATGCCATCCATGCCCTCGGGCCAGACTTTAACATGCAGGTGCATCTTTCTGACCTTATGTGCATTTTTCCAAGGAAGGTAGTTTGCAAAACTTTGTCCAGCACATCTTGTCATGTGTGCCACCTATGCTCAAATGCCAGTCTGACTTTCCCACCCACCCTAGTGTATTAACTTCTAGTGCAGTTCTCCACACCTCTGCCAGGCTGGCTCCAATCACACCCTACGACTCAAGGAATTTGTCCTCATGTCTCTTCCATGTGCTGACCCAGGGTTTGAGCTCTCTTTCAATTATAAGCACCATTGATCCAAAGAGATTAAGTTCCTAATTGCTACCTATTGTCCTTGGTTGATTGTGTTCAGCAGTAGAGTGAGATGATCTTTCATAATTTAATAACTGCAGCTATAAGATACATATATATATAAATTAAATATCCTTAAAGAAATACTGAGCTCATGTAAAATTCTTCCCTGTTTCATCAAAGCTATTAATGACTATTGTTTCATTTTAGTTTTACTCAAAAAAATAAAAAATCTTTATTATGTTGTAAAATTACATACAGTTCATAGTAATAAAATTCATTTCTACCTGTCCACAAAAGCCAAGTTCACACTATAACCTCTCAGTTTTGATGCATAGACATTTAGTTTGTAAAAGTTGCACAGCAGCTCATTGTGAGAATGAGAATATATTACCAGTTGTCTTTCAGATAGAATGGAGATTTCTTCTGAATTTAAAAAATTCTACATTATATAAAAATCAGCATTTCATTTATACATCCTTAGAAATTCATGGAAATATAAGTATGTAGTAAATTTTTGGAAGTAGAATTTCTAGTTTGTAGGGATTTTTGTGTTTTAATTTTGAGATATCTTGCCAAAGAATTATTTTTTCCATAATTTTATTGAGAAACAAATAGCAGTGAGACAGTTTCAAACCAAATTGGT
>NDGN011558656.1:30211-46603 GCA_002564285.1 Tympanoctomys barrerae | reverse complement strand
GGGGAGATAGCTCAGTAGAATAAGTGCTTGCCTGGTAAGCGCAGGGTCCTGAGTTCAATCCCCAGTACTGAAAAAAAAAAAAAAGAATAAAAGGTACCAATTATTCTTGGCTTTCTCCTCACAAATCTCCACAGGCTACTGTTTTTCTATTGGACAACCTCCTATAAGAATATACAAGGTTTTTCTGTCTTCTCCCATGACCTGCTAACATCAATGTTTAATCTACTTTGAATAGTTCCCTATTCTGTGTCATGTCTTCATTTTTACCCTTAGATGTGCTTTCCTTTTTTTCACTTGTTGCTTAAGAGACTTTTCTACTGATCACTATCTAGTTCTGTTATTTGTTTCCTGCATGACTGAATTTAGGAAAATTTCATAGTATCTCTGGATCTTAGTATCCTGTGTTCGAGAATACAGAGAAAATTAAACTTAACCCATAGGATCGTTCTTAGGGTTAAACAAAAGAAATACACTTGGTCATTACAAATTTCCTCTGGTGAGTATTCAGCAAACTTTAGACCTTAACTAAAGATCATATTATTAATTTATTATTCATCCCCACCATCAGCTGACTGGAGAGGTCCTTCTTATCCTTCAAGTTCTAGTAAAAGTTTCATCTCATCTATTAAGATGGCTTCAATAAAATCTCTTCCTTTTACTACAGTGGTGTCCTGTGTGATCTAGTTTTAAATTTCTCAGCATCTGGAAAACAAAGACCATGGCTGTTCCTTTTATATTTGTAGTGTGTGGTTAGCAAGTTCATGTTATAGGTGCTGAATAAACAGTGCTCTAGGAAAGAAAATAAAAAGAAATAATAAGACTGTGTATTCTTAGCATGTGACAAATGCTTTTAAAGTCACCATGTATTAATCATTCACTTCCCAAATATCACTGTTCTTATTGTTGTGTTGGAAAGATGAGAAATTAAGAAGGGAATTAACTGGGGGACGTGGCCCCAGATAGAGCTGGAATTCAGTGCCGCCTGCTGATTCGTCCTGTGAGCCTCAGTGCTCTACATCTTTCTTGGGCAAGAATGGCAAGAAGGAGCAAAGGGCCACCTGTGGAGCCAGATGCTCTCCAAGGTCCTTGCCAGTCTAGCGCTCTGTGACATCAGGACTTTATTCTTGGAGTGTTTGAATCTAACATATGCAGAAATAACTTAAAAATACTTACTTTTAAAGGAATTTTGTGGACATTTCTAACTATTTAGATTCATTCACCAGGCATTTCTAGTCTGACAAAATGATTATGTCTCATATCAATTCACCATCTCGTGCCTATTCATAATCTTACCTACTTATAATTTTATTCAAGTTAATTTTCTCGAGAAAGTTTCCATATAAGCCGTTAAAATGGAATCAATTAGAGAGGAATTACCTTGAATCCAGAATTTTATAGCTCCCAAAAGTTTAACTTTGAACTGCCTTCCTCTGCAATAGAAGTTTTGCTCTATGTGTGACTGTTAGATTTATACATCTTAATACACACTGAATTTGTGCAGGTGCCTTGGAGAGGAGCACGGCAAGCCACAGGCACTTGGGTTTGACTGGCTGCAGATCCCTTGGAGTGAAAGCACTGAGCAGTACTTTGTTAATAGAGCCATTGTGGGGAGACAGTGATAAAAGACAGGACGTGGGGTGGAGAAAGAATATTTTGTTGTAATGTCATTTCATTATATGAAGTAGGATTCTAGACTAACGTAGAGATACCATATTCTGTTCCATCCGAGATTACGGACAATCTTGAAAAAACAACTGATGGCTGTGAAAGCGCATGAATGAAAATGTGTAGGGAATGCTTCCTAAATAATTGCTCAGTGAAAAAAGTCACCAGGCTGAAGAATATTACGGTGGGGAATAAATGTCATAAAAGTTGACACAAATTACATTAGCATTCAAAAAAGGATCTGAAATCTACAAGAGCAAGAAAAATTTGCTTGTAAGTCATTGTAGAACAATGATTGTCCATTATAGCATTCAAAGCAATCTCATAATTTGACTCTCCTTTTGCATGCATATTTGTATTATTTTATAAGAATTTCCATAATACTGTTTCTTTCTTTATTATTCACTAGATTACTAGGAAATGTGGAGCAAGGCATTCTTTTACTATTTTTAGTTCTCTGGAATGGCACGAATTCAGGGTCTATTGTGTGCTTTCTGCAACACCAAAGACAGGATGAGCTGGGAGAAGTGGATAAGCACATGCGAATTATCTGCTTCTCACTCAGGCAACCACCGTGAGCTTTCCAACATCAGCTGCACCTCACACCCAGTTCTCAGGAATCGGGGGCTAGATGCTGAGAATTTTCTCCAGTCCTTTTAGAGAAAGAGCCAGATCCCACCAAGACAAGCTTTAAGCTTAAATAAGTTATTTTCCATGTAGAAAAAATTCTGAGATATGCTAAAAGAGCCTGATAGTCCTTAAACAAAAAGCTGAGGACTGGAAGTGTTTTTGGTTTTGTGCTTTTTCATATTTTGGATTATTAGCAAAATTTTCCCTCTATGTAAAGACATATCTTGGGGATGAGACCCAAATTGTATTAGATGGGTTTTATAGAGAAACAGAACTAGTACAAATGTATCTAAAGAGCTGGGGAGACAGTCTAAGCATCTGCCTGGCAAGTGCAAGGACTGGGGTTCGATCCTGAGTAATGCATGCTGTGCCAGTTCTGGAACCCCAAGTGTGCCGTGCTGGCCACCGAAACAGGCAAGATGTGGAGGGTGAGATAGGAGCATCACTATTGGCCCACGCTGTGTAGCGAAGCCCTGTACCAAATTAATTAAAATACATTTATAACTATCCGACTGAGGGTATGAGTTAAGTTTACAGGATCAGAGGTAGAGTCCACAGTCGCTGTCCAGGAGATCAGAGCAGGAACAATCCACAGTGGCTCTCGGCGTGCTGGAGAGCTGGAGATCCAAGCAGCTGCTCAGCTGAAGAAGGTGCAAACTGTACAAAAAGAGGAGGAGGCAGGACCAGTCTAAGGTCAAAGGCTGGGAAGCTCCTTGGAGAGCGACCTCCCGCAATGGCAGCGTGGATGACCCTGGTCCAGAAGACAGGAAGTCGTCAAAACAGGTGAACGCTCTTTTCCTTTTATATTCCATCCGGGTTACAAGTAAGTTAATCGGTGCCACTCGCAGTGAGGATGGCTCTTTTCTCCCGTTTGATTTCCCGAAAGTTACTCACCACAGATGCGCACAGAGCTATGTTGATATACCATGAACAGCCACACAGTTTTAAACACAAATTCATCTACGCTTAGTATTTACCTTATAGCCTGAATATATTTTTAAAATATATTTTTGTACAGGATCTACAGAGTCTCATTACACAGATCAGACCGGTAATGATCCTCTTGTTTTCAGCCTCCCCAGCACTGGGATTACAGGTGCGTGATCACCACTTCAAGTCTCAATCGCCATCTCAGCAAACCTCAGGGACGGGGCCAACTGCAAGCCTGGAGAATGCAAGTATTCTCTCGCTAGTGCATGTCTTCCTTGGGACGTAAGACCAAGCAGCCCTATTCCAGAGCACCCTCTCCTGTTTCTTGTTTGGGCCATGATTTCAAAGCATAAGACCTAGGCTGACTGACTTTCAATAATTTTAACAATTTTTTCCAGCATTGACAATAAATCTTGGGGTTAGAATCAAACAGTCTATTCTTTGGTGAAAGAAATGGAGTTCTTACCCTAAATAAATAAATGTTTATCTGGTTTTTGGCAACATTCCCTGAGTTGGTGAGTGGCCAACTAGAAAGTGACATTTTCTTTTCCCAAGAAAACACAACTTTCCCCTGATTCCTTCCAGTGAGCCCTGCGGGGGGCATCCCCAATGGCACAGCCTGCCACACTGCAGCAGGAAGGAGAAAGAATCCAACTAATGGTGTATAATGTAGGGCCCCACGTAGAGCGTGCGCTGTTCATAATCTCTCTCCTGGACCCCTCACATGCCCTGCCACTCTGCATGATTTGATTTCAGCCCGGCTGTGTGTTCCCCACCTGGGAAGCGTAGCAGCATCCATTTCTACCATCAGCTGGCTTGTCTGTCGGTGCAGATGAAAGTCACACCTCCAGACAGGCCCTCAGGGCCTCCAAAGCTGGCCTTGGGGTAGCCTCCCCTGGGGGAAGTGCATTGTCACCAGCAGACACTGCTGGCCTCCGCTCCCGGGCCATGGCTCGTGGGGCGAATGTGGAAACGGCGTCACGGCATCCTCCTGTGCCAGCACGCACCTTGGTCTGGCATCCTGTCAGGGTGGGCCAGGGCCACTAAATCGTGTGTCCATGGAGCCAGCACATGCCACATCAGGAGAGGCTCACAGTCTGTGTGTCTTGTGTTGCGAGGTGGGCAGTCCTGTGGGAACATATCTTGGAACCAAGCCACAACACTGCACCACTGGAATTCCCATCGCTTTTGTAAACCATGATGTATGACCTAGTAAACTTTGTACTGATTCAAGAACTGGAAAAAAAAAAGTACATTTTAAAAAGCCCACTCATTCTGCAGTCCTTAAAAGCATTGTTGTCTCCATACGGCTCAGATACTAGACCTGCGCCATAGGCTGAAGTTATCCTCCCCTGGCCTCGTGTCCTGTTGCAAAACAAATGAGAATATTAGTGATCCCAAAAGCAGAGTTTGCAATTAGGACTTTTGAAAAGGTGATTTATCTGGGAGGGAGTCCTAGGAAACAGAAGGCAAGGGATGTGGAGTTTGACTCCAGGAGGAGAAAACATGTTACCACTGATAACAACTGCAAATCAAACCCACTGGGGCCAGAATGTCCCTAAAGAACTCTGTTGGATGCACCTGTGAGCATGCGCAGGAACCGGGGACCTTCTCCACCAAATGCTGAGCTCCACCACCTGATGGAGTTGCCTTTTGGCATTGATTGCCTGGATTTGCTGCCCTGCGGGTATTGCCTGAATTACAGTAACGGGAAAGTAGAGAAGTACAGTTGGTGTTTTGTGCTGAAGATGATGAGCCCCATCAAAAATGCAGCCAGGGTGGTGATGAACCAAGGGGCTGCACATAAAATCAAACAAACGAGCACACACACACACACACACACACACACACAAAACTCTGAAAAACAAAATAAACAAACATATTTTCTAATAAGTACAATCTCATTTTTATTCACAGTATTGACTTTAGACTTGAGAAAATATAAGTATAGATTCAGAAATAATTAACCTGTGGTCCTAAGTAAATAAATAACAAAAATAAAAGCGCTTCAGTGCCACCTAAAATTCTGATCTCTGCCATCTACATTTTAACAAGATTTCCAGGTTCTATACAGTATGTTCAGATTCAGTCTGCCGAAGTTCTTTCAACTTTAAGAAGCAAGAGCTTAAATGTTTTCCTTTTGTAAATGCTGTGAATTAAATAAGAACATCATTCATGATAGCCAACAAAACATTAGGCGCATTGTTTTCAGGCAAATCAAACAGGTTTTCCTAGACATTTCCTTTTTCAAACCTTAATCACATGCATTTTGCTGTGAGACACCCATTCTAGTTTTCTTCCCCAGAAGTTTATGTGAACTGGGCCTCGAAGGGAAGTGACAGAAGAGGAAATGACCCTGACACATTGAGCACTCCACCAACTAGAGCCAGAAACACAGACAGACGCGGAATACCTGAAACGCACACTTGAGGTTTCTTTTCCTGTTCCTGCTAAACAGCCTGACAAACTGAACTCACATCCACACAAATATATCCCATGATCTCTTCAAAAGGCCTAAGCAGAGGCCGGGGAGATGGCAGTGGGATAAGCGCTTCCCTGGCAAGCACAAGGGCCTGAGTTCAATCCCTGGTTCTGCAAAAAAAAAAAAAAAAAGCCTACCCAGAGCCAACTGCACTCTCCTCAGGAAGCTGGGCAACAGTCGCTGCAGGATCTCCATGGAATTAAAGTTCCTTTAATTTAATTAACAAGGAAATTTAAGTTCCTTGTTATTGGAATGAGGTCCCTATTTCCTTGCTAGGTATTTGCTTGGGTTGCTTTTAACTTTGAGGAGCTTCAAGGATTTTGCATCTGGGTCCCTGTATCCATCTCAGAAGCAGCAGAATCAGATTATGTCAAGTTGACCCTTACTTCAAACCTCTGACTTGTCTTCCGCCGTACACCGTACATTTCTTCTTTTTCCTTTGCCACATTTCTTTTTCTACCTTCACACAAAAAATAATTCTGTTTTACGGATGTAAATGGTCTAAGTCTACCGATGTACTGCGTCCTCTTCCTCGTCTAAAGCCTGTGATCTGACTTTCACCTGCGAAATTCCTTCTGCTATGTAACATACTCACAAGGATTAAGAGCTGAACAGATGTGAAGAGCCAGTCCTCCTATCACAATGTCTCTAGGCTTTCAGACATACCATAGATTTTACAGAGATAGACTTTTAGGAAGATATGAGTAAAAGGAATACAGTATTTCCTTCTATGGTACTTCTTGAGTTAACATCAATTTCTATTGTTCTTATTTAGGATTTCAGTTTTTTGAACATAGGATAACATTAAAAAAGGAGAAAAGTAAAAATATGTGTTTTTTTTTTCTTTTGTTTTTTTGAGGTAATAGCTATGAAGCATCACATCCATGCTAGGCAAGCACTCCACCACTGAGCTCTGCTTGCAGCTCATTTCATTCTTTAAAAATAAGAAATTGCTCTCGACGGTGTATGAGAGCTCACTTGAAATAGAAGGGGGACGGATGATGCCTCGGTGCAGCTCAGAGCTGGTGAAATAAGGGCCTACATGAGGGAGCTGGTAATGACAATAGACAGGAAAGGTTGACTTTGAGAAAAGAGTCTTAGGAATAATTCACAAATCTCAGTCTTGACAAAAATAAGATGAGCAGGATGGGGCAATGCATGGCATCTAGGATAATTGAAGATTTAGCAACAGATTTAGTATCATTATCTTTGCTTTGAGGAAAACAAAGTAATGACTCCAAGTTTCCAAAATACCATGTTTCATGAAGTTAGCACACAAGTCAGTAGTAAGCAAAAAAATGTAAACATGGATTTGTTAAATTCCCACTTCATTATTTTTCTACTTTTTATAGGCTATCCACATGGAGGTTGCCTGTCATTATATACACCCTAGCCTCTTGATTTAACCGGCAGTAAATCTCAACATAGCGCAGAGTTCAAGTTTTAGGAAACTTACAAAGTGTCATTTAAAAATGTATAAGAGAGGTTAGAATCAAGCATGGGCTAAAAATATTAAAAATGACTAATTCAGGATTCATTTAAACCATTTGAAGAGTATAAGTCATGGATTAATTAATCCTACCACTAAGGGAGGGTGCACACTTTTCTTATACATCTTCTGATGTCTTCTCCATCATGAAGAAATAATGAAATTTTAAAAAAGAAATAATGGAATAGACAGAGACCATGACACATATGGTGGGCATTTGTTTAAAACCTCAGGATGGGAGATTATTTTTAAAAGAGAAAAGTAAAAAACAGGAATAATAAAAAAGAAGCCTCATATACTTACTCTTTCAAATCCATATGTTGGTATAGGGTTTCTCGCTTAAATTCTCCTGGTTAAAGATAATGTTTATGTTTTGATTAATTTAATTCACAGGAATATACTCGGCAGAGAAATTCATGCTCTGGTCTACAATTGTCTCAAATGTTTCTCGTTTGGCTTCACCAAAAATGTATCATGCCAAATATTTTTTGACCTTAATTTTTAAAACCTTGTGTATTTTTAAATAAAATACAACCCCATGTGTTACACATTTACACTTAACTCATCAAATTCCACTTGGTGACCAAAAGGGCTTTGGAAGTTATTTATTTTTCTTTGGAATTATTTTTGTTAGAAAACAATCCCAGCATGCTCTTTGGCATAGTCCATTTCACATACTCATGTCTTCAATTTTTTTAACTGTGAAAATATAGAGCATATATATTCCTCCTTCAGTATTGCTTTTCATAGTCTATTGGTTTGACAGTCTTCATTGTATCATTAGGTATAACTTTATTAGTATGCCTTATTTATTTTTTGCTGTCATAAAGAGTAACATCAGTGAAGCTACAGTAATGTATTATGTAATATTTATGTTTTTAAAATGCTTTTATCTCTCTTATCCTTAGTTCCAGACTTGAATAGAAAAATCCTGTAGGATCTTGCTTATTTGATTTTTTTTTTGGCACCACCAGAGTGAGAAAAAAAGTCAGTTCTTTACATCTCTAAGGGGCATTTATTCCACTTTCTCTGTCTCATTTTCAACTTTAGCCCTATGTGGGGTACTCTTTTAGCAATTTGAGAAGTCGCTTCAGTTCCTTGCTTTTGTGTTTCTATAACCTGAATTGAAACAAATATCTTTTTAAAACAGTCATTGAACTGTAACTCCTGTTATACTGATTCTGTTCCTGTCTTCTTAATGTGTATTGGTCTTATATTGTTTTAATAAGCTTATTCTTTAAAATGTACACAGTTGCATATCTTTAATTGTTTCTAAATATCCTTGTTTCTATGTTCAGAAATACAAGAAAGCTCCAACCATCCTGCAGGAAAGGGTTTATCTCTTCCGTCTTCATGTCTGTTCATAGTACTCCGTTCCCGCGGCCGTCACCTCAGTGCATGTGGCTTGTTGGTTGTTAATATTCAGTGAATTACTCATATGACTTGTGCTACTCTTTTCCTCGTGGAAGTACACCAAATAATGGCATACAGAAGTAGATTTTGATTCTGTCTCTTTTTAAAATTAGATTAGCCTTTAAATTTTTTAAATTTAATTGAAGTCTTAAACACATGTTGCACACAGAAAGTACAAGTGGTAGACAAAGCCTTAATTAGAACTGTCACTTATTAAATGTTTTTAATATTCGAAGCAAATACTGACAGACCATAGCTAGTTAGGAGGGTGCGGCCGAGCCTTTGTGCTGCACACCGTGGAAGAAGAAAGGAAAGACAATTTTTTCTCTCAGACAATCTATGCAACGTTCTTGCAGTAATTGATGCAGAAAGCTCCAACAAGGGGAAGAGTGATAGGAGAAAAAATAAAGAGGAGAGTGAGGATCTGATTCTATAAGAAACAGTTTTAAAATGACTCAATGGTCTGTACAAGTTAAGTAATATATCATAGAAAAAAGCCTTTGTTTTATAGACATTTCATAGCACTTGGTTGTAGAGGTTACTGTCTCTCATACTTTACAAACGTCAGTTAATTTAATTCTGATTATCTCACAGGTATGTACTACTTTTATTCCAGCATTACAGGAAATTAGGAAAATGAGGCACTTAAAAATTAATTGTCCATATTCAATATCTGGCCTGCCAGAACCTAATACAAGCAGTCTGCGTCCAGTGGCTCCCTGCCTAGCCCAACAAGTGACTTCCGCTACGGAACCTGTATACTCAGGCAAAAACAGCACACAGTCAAAGGAGAACAAATTATCTGGCAATTCTTCTCTAAGAGCAAGTTGTACTTTGGATAAGGACGAAAGATGAGCAAAACTGAAGGGTAGGAGGACACTGTCATATTGAAAAATGAGGGCTCTATCTGAAATGAATCATTATCATCATGGAAATAGGATGGTTTACTTCAGTTATCAGAAAATCCTGGCTGTATCAGGGAGTAGGAGCGGTAAGACGGTTACACCAGACAGAAAAGACCTGCTCCCAGGTGCTTGCGAGTGAGGGGACAGAGCACGCGTGATCCAGGAGAACCTAAAGCTAGAGCAGATACGTAGGGCCTGCTCAGCTCTCGGTGTCAGACTGAGGAGAAAAGACCTTCTCTGAGTGATTTCCATGAGTTTCTGACAAAGGTAAAAGGCAGATTCTGCTACCTGAGGTGAGGCAGAAATAAAACAAAATGAAAGAAGACAAAATGCTCATAATGCAAGAGAAAGAGACAGAGACGTCTGAGGCATGGTACCACCTGTTAAACATGACGCCCGCAGTGTATGGAGCTCCGGTGGGAACTGGATCTCTCACTGTGACTGAAAGCGTTTTCTTTTGCTGCTATGTTTTCTAAATTTTCTGCAGTGAGCATGAATTACTTGTACTTTCATCAGACTACAAATACATATTACTGAAAATATATTTTAGTTTTGTTTTCCCACATGGCAATTAAGGTATAATTAACATTTTTTTTCTGCTTAAGATATACAACATGATGTGTAAATTGATGTTCATGTTACTGGAAATATTTATACCATATAACTGCTACACTCTTGGGAAGCAAAATAAATAACTTACCAAATACAGATGTTTCATTAAAATTAGATCAGAGATTATCTTTTTTTAAAAAATGTATTTGGTATAAGGTCTCACTAGACAGCTCAGATTCATAGTGATCCTACTGTTTTCGGCCGCCCCAGCGCTAGGATTACAGGCATGTGCCACCACCACCTGATTTGGTGTCCAGTTCAATGTGCTTGGGGCCGAGGCTAGGGCAGCATGTGGTGCTGGGGATTGAACCCTGGGCTCTGTGCATGACTAAACAGGCTTTTAGTCTACTGAGCTATGTCGCCAGTCTCCTCAGAAATTATCTTCATAGGAAGAAATTTTAAGGTAATGAGGTAGGTTTATTGGGACATTATTGACAATATTGAAAGTATTGATGCTGGTAAGAGAAGTTGTTAAAATTAATTATAATATAAATATTTCGGTGTTACCCATCCACTGGAAACAATTTTTACAAAAATAAACATTCAGGGAAAACACTTATGAGTTATCAGATCACCACATCCATTTTTTTTCTTGCTAGGCACACATAATATCTCTGAATGGGAGACGATACTGATTTTCTCTTTGGATTTGTTTTACTTTTTTGTTTTCTTGTTATTTCTTTATCTTCCAAATAAAAATTTAAAAAATAAAATAAATGTAGCTAAAAGAATCTACAATGTGCTTGCATAATTGCTCATAAAATATGCCCATAAAAGTGATTTTGTTTGAAGCTTGATTAGTGTCATTGCTCTTTAGTCTTATGATGGCTAGATTTTATATCCACAGACAATTGAATTAAGAGCAGTTTTTGCATATCATGAAGCTGAGGATGTCAAGGGAAGTATTTGTTCAGAGCTATAATTGTAAATGTGCTCAAGCATGGATGATAAATTATAACGTTAGAGATTATGTTCTTTAGGGTTATTTGAATATAATAAAAGGGATTATAGCTTTAAACTGAAGTAAAGAAGTACTAACTTTTGACATTTCATATACAGAAAACATAAAAGAACATTTGAAAGAGCACTATGTTCAGGGATCACTTTCATTTAAGACTGGTATTGTCGATTGTATTTGTTTTCTTGGATAAATTGGCCAATAGTTAGAAATAGTAGTGATCAGACTTGATTTCTATGAGAAATGTGAAGTTTAAAGTATCCGTGTTTCAGGACGGCCTGATAGTTCAGCAGACTAAAGCGCCTGCTTACGTAGAGAACAGTGACTGGGGTTTGATCCCTGGTGTGCAGTGTTGGTGGCGCGCTGAGATGGAAATTGAGACTGTGTGTGGTGGCATGCACCTGTAATCCTAGCACTTGGGAGTCTGAAATCAGGAGGATCAATATGAGTCCAATCTACATCGTGAGACCCTGTAAGCCCTGTATCCCCTGTACGAAATGCATTTAAAAAATACAGTATCCATGTTTCACTTTTGTCTCATGAAAAGTAATGGAATCTATAAAAAATCATTCATTGTCACATACTATTAGTTATTAAAAATAAGATGCTTTAGATTAGAGAAAAAATAATGAGAAAAACTACCAGTATATTAAAATGGCACAAACAATGGTTTCAGAGTATTATTAATATGAATATGAATTAAACTTTTGCAAATATTGATTAAGTTAGTACCTTTCAAATAACTACTATACAGAAGTACTACACGTGCATTATTTTGTTTCATCTTTGGAAGAGATAATGCCTTAAGAAGCTCAGCACTAATCTTGAGGTATTTAAATTAGTTTTGTTACATGTTTCCCTGACCATTAGCAGACTCACAAGAGAAGACAGTATTACTTACTACATGGATGGAAAAGTCAAGGTCAAAAGAAGGGAAATCACTGGCCAAAGCCAGATACAGGAGGACAGTGCTGGGATCAGGATCAAACCGGATTTGATTTGAATCTCCACTGTGGCACAGTGTTCAGCATTCCTGCGAACACTAGCATAATTTTTATTTTAAAGACGTCTGAGAATTTGACAGTTCCGTCGTTGATCCCTTCTTGCGTCTGCATGACAATACAGACACCTGTTGGATAGTTTTTGCGATGTTTGTGTTTGCTCCTTTTGTGAGCATACTCCTCCTGTGCAGCTGTTGACAACATAATTTTTACAGCATGTAACTTTTGAGATGTTCTATGTAGTCTTGCAAGGCCATGGTTGGATTTTGTCATTTTGAAATAAGAAACATAGTTCATTTCCAGAATTAGAAGTCATTTTTTTCTTTTCCTCCTTCCCTTCTTTCTTCTACTCTTTCTCATCTGTGTGTCTTTTATTCTTTTCTTTTTCTTTCCTTTTTTTTTTTTTTTCAGTACCGGGGATTGAACTCAGGTCCCTGTGCTTGCCAGGCACGCACTTATTCTACTGAGCCCCTGTCCTTTATTCTTAGGAATAATTTGACTAAGGATTTCTATATTTAAGGTTGAGCGATGAGAGGGTTGAAATGGTAATGTGAATTTTAATTCTCTGATGTTCTTTAGCCTATTAAGAAAAGAAAAATAATGAGAAATATTTTGGCATCAATTATTTTAAGAATCTATTTATGCTGGAACTCATTGTTCATCAATTTTCCTGGTTCTTGTGAGGTAAAGCTTTGTCCTCCTTTTGTGGATGTGTCAATTGCAACTCAGCAAGATTAAATGGCAGATCCAAAATCAAGCAGCAAGTGAGTTTTCCTGAGTGTAGATTTCATCCTAATTATTTGTGTATAATGCTTTTGATTTTTTTGTACTCATAGTCTGCTTTTCTTGTTCTGCACAAGTGGAATGAGATTTCAGAGATGGAAGAGCTCTTGAGATTAGCTCAATTTATGTTTTAGGGAACAGTAATGTGGAGGGCTTACGCCTTGTACTTAAGGTCATAAACTACCACGGTACTAGTATTATGGATGCGGGTTATTTGTTTTTGTTTTCTTATTTTAGAAAACAACCAAGTGGCTCAAATTCTGAAACATATTGGATTTCATTAAAACAACAATCCTGAAGTGAGTAGAAGACTTAGAAAAGGATTTACTATCTAGACAAATGATTAGTTTTTACCCAAAGAAAAAAGCCTATACTCCTGCATTGCAGCAGGGAGTAGAGTACAGGCCCTGAAGGTGGTGTAGAGCTGTCCCTGTCGATACCTGATGAATACTCTTGGACAGTAGACAAGGTCACGGCCTTTCATAGTAGTTCTTCAAGTAGAGGCGCAATGAAAATCATTGCTTGTTCCCTTGTGATAGCGTCTCCTTTAGCGTGTACCGTATAACATCACTTTGCTACAGGAGGCACCACTAAAGAGCTACTGCTCATGTATCACTCTGATCCGCACAGTACTTGTTTGTTTAGTTGTTGCTGCTACACATGTCTCAGACTTATGTCAATATAATTACAACTTTTGTAGAAAAACTTTTGTGTTCAAAATGTTTCAAAACCCAAATATGTCAATAGTCTGCAGTGCTCCTTCTGCTTCATCAACAAGCTTGCTAACGACAAGATGTACCGGAGGTACAAGCTGTACTGGCCGCCGTTTCTGTTTCTAGTTTGTTCCCATATTTTGCTGGCAAAAGACCCTAGCCCACCTGGTGAATTGTCTAAAAGGAACTTCCTATACTAGCTCAGAGCTCGGATGTTGGAGGACACTGTTCCTCTGAGCACACTGGGATGCTAAGAAAGTCTACACTGTTCCTCTGAGAACACTGGGACGATAATAAAAACTACATTCGGGAAAACTCACTTGCTGCTTGATTTTGGTTCTGCTGAGTTGCAGTTGACACATCCACAAAAGGAGGACAAAACTTTCTCTCACAAGAACAAGGAAAATTGATGAACAATGAGCTCTTGTTTTCCTCTACTTCTCTGAGGACTGCTTTGTTTTTTCATCACTAGTAAACCTGAAATCTCTGTAACACTTTCCTTCCTAGGCCATGTGCGACACAAGCTCATAAACTGCAGATTTTATTGTTATTAACCCTTCTTGAGGGTCAGTCACTCTTTCCCTCATTAATGTTGTAGAACAATATTAGCTGTTTTTGTTTTACCATCTATGTACTACTACTTCTGAATTTAACTTTAATCTAGAAGAAAATTCATAGCTCACCTACCAAAGACTGTTCTCAAATATTATTCCCTGAGTTGGAGGCATAGGCATCAGCTAGGCCCTTGCTAGGGGTAAACATTTTGGCACCTACCCAGGACCCACAAGCTTAGGAGCAACACATCTAAGTGGTACAGCTTGTCTACCTCCTTCCTGAAGGGATCTACCTACTGCTCTGGGACACAAGAAGCACACTCACTTCCTAGTCTGCCCTACACTGTCACGTTGCTTAGACAACTTAGGCATCGACAATCCTTAGCCCTTTTTCAGTGTTCATCCATTCTTGCAATTTGTATCATAGGCCAGTTCCTCCCAGCTTCCTTGAAACAGTATTACACATTTTTCCTCAGTGCAAAAGTTAATAGCATTTTTTTCTCTTTTTTTTTTTAAATAGAAAACTATCATTCTTATGCTAGAAAATGGTGGGTCCAAAAATTCATGCCAAGATATGGGATTAGCCACAAAAATTTATTAGGGAATCACACTTTTCAGTTATCATGTTTCTTAATTGTGTTACAGTTTTTTTTTTTTTTTTCACCAAGGATCAAACTTGGGACTTTGTGCTCACCAGGCAGGCTCTTACACCACGAGCAATCTCTCTGGCCTAGTATGGTTTATCTTAAAAGTAGACAATGCTAATCAGAGGTCCCTTGGGTTACGTGCTCATTAAAGAAGGCATCACTAATTTCTTTTTAGTTACATTTCTCTAATAGGAAAGTTGATAGGTCCATTTGAAATTGTAGACGAGAAGGCCACTCCTGGGCGACAACTTTGACATGTGATTGTCCTTCTGCAGCTGAAAAGCCTACATGTGGGCAAATGTGAAATGTGGCAACATGGACTTGAAGGTTTAGAGTGTTGCTTCAATATGTAATGTTGATTTTGTATCCTATATCATAAGGATGGCTTTTGTTCACCTTGTTATATGTGTGAATGTAATCATGATGAACTCCCCAAGGTGAATGTAATCATGTATTGCAAACATGTACTAATAAAAATTTTAATGAAGAAAAAAGAATGATATCAAAATCAGTGTGTATAAGTTCACAAAAATCATCTTAAAATTTAGACTATGTCAATTCCATTTTCAAAGCATTAATGTACTTATTTGGGGTATTCACCTACTGAACTGTACAATACACAGAATACTTGTAGCATTGCAATGCAATTAGATACTAATGCAATCAGAACACCTAAAGGTCACTAGTACTTAAACATTCTCATCCCTTGATTTCTTATGAGAAAAAAGGACTATAGGATCACAAATCACTTTTTGTCACTGTATCACAAAATTTTCTTTCTACATTTCAAGGCTGGATGAATTTTTACACCAGAAATAGTATATATTCCTTTCAACAATTACTACATTTTTTTTCCTTAAGTATTTCAAAATTTGTGTAATAATATTGAAAATTGTTGAAAAAAATGCTATTTCTAGTTTGAAAACAGATCTTCCATGCTGAAATATTACTTAAAGATACTCTGTGTGAAATTTCTTTACTATTTCTTTTGTAATTCTCAAGCTGCTTGATGCAGTCTGCATTGTAATAACACATGCATGTTGTCACTTAGGTGCTGCTGCCCAGTGTGGTCCAGTTGGTCCAGATACCATGGCCATGAGCCGTGCTGTCTTTGACTGTCACCTGAACCCACTTACAAGGATGATGTGAATTCATCATTTCAACATGCTGGCATAAAATGTGTCTTTTCAAACTGGTTATAGAAGCTGGTTGTATCTCACATATTATGCCTTCCTGTTTTGCAGTCCTGTGAGAAATATAAATCTATTTCCTTCATGTGAAGGATTTTCTTAAAGAAATGTATTGTGGTTCTGAGTAATTTCTATATGTTATAGATTATTCAGAAGGCGAATATTTACATATTTTGCTGTAGGCATAATAAACATTTATTATACAGCCAAATACAGGCAAATGTATACATGAGCCCATAAATGCACATATATGCAAATATATGCACAAGATTTTAGAGATTTGTTTGGATACATGAGACCATAGAGAACCCTGGAATGATACTTTCTTTTCAGTCATCGTGTCTTGTGACAGGTGCACATTTTCCTTTCTCTCTCTCTCTCTCTCTCTCTCTCTCTCTCTCTCTCTCTCTCTCTCTCTCT
>NDGN011558656.1:17450-30161 GCA_002564285.1 Tympanoctomys barrerae | reverse complement strand
CTCTCTCTCTCTCTCTCTCTCTCTCTCTCTCTCTCTCTCTCTCTCTCTCTCTCGGTACTGGGGCTTGAATTTGGGATCTTGCACTTGCCAGGCAGGTGCTTATATCACTGAGCTATCTCCCCAGACCTTCTTCATCTCTTTGATCTCTAAACCCTGCAAGGAGATTTTCCATTTGTTATTCTTGGTTCAGACATGGAAAATTCTTAAATAAAAAATAAAATAAAGAAGCCATTAGGGCATGTGATTCCATTGACTAAAGGAAAATGTGGACAATTTTTTAATTTCTATTAATAAAGAAAAAGCTGTTGATGAAGTTCTTACAGTTTGCCAGAATTTTAAAGTTCATTTTCTTTCTTTGATAGTCTTTAACAAGTAAATGCACCAAGAAAAAATATAATCATCCTCATAAAGAAAGCAAGCCCCAACACACTTAAGTAGGCATTGTGTTTGTGACAGAACCCCTCAACACCTGAGCCTGTGCTGCCTAATAAGTCAGACTCAAATTTTTCATAAGCAATTCTCAGGAATTAAAATGAGTAAAGGATGTTCTTTCTTTTAGCCCATGTAATATTCAATATTCTCTTTTAGGGTTTATAATTTTCAAATATTCATCACTGTCTCATTGGTTTACCTTTCTCTATAGAAAGTGAAGGACTCAGTTCATTTATTTATTCTCTAATTTGTTCAACAAATATATCAATGGACTGGCATGGGAATTGGTTACTTCCAGATACAATCAGGGATATCTTTTCATCAAAATGTAAGAACTTACTGGATGATAAATCAATAACTTATGTGTTGATTAAAGTGGTCAATCCATTGCTCATTTAGATAGTTTTCTCTTCAGAAAAAGTATTGGTACTAAGAGTATCATAATAAAAGTTGGGTTATACTGACTTACCTATATCCATTATTATATTTCTCAAATAATAAAAAATTGCTTGACTTACAGTTATTTCCATTATTTTGGATGCAATAATAATCTGGATTAATGTGGAACATTGAAAATAAAGGAAATTAATAAAAATCATGAAAGCAAATGAAAGGGGGAGTATTTTGTTTATTTTCTCTTTAGGAAGAACTCTGGTTTAGTGATGCTGTTTTTCATAAGAAACAGTCTGTTCTATGGTCATGACATGGCTCTTACGCAAGCAGCTAAGAGCATCCAAATGGCATAATTGAAATATAATTATAACTTCCAGAGAGGCTGTTCTATTGCTGCTTATATCTGAATGGTACCAATTGAACAAGTAATATGAGCACTTTTTTGATAACTTAAATACATTTGTTTGTTTAGTTGTGGACAATAATGGATTCATATTTGATCTCTAGTCTTTTTAGGCATGTGTTGGCTTAAATTTATAAAAAAATTTCCTTGCTTACAAAAGCACTAGAATATCATGAACAACAAGATCTGCATCTAGATGTAACTATGTCAGCACTTGGGAAAGCAGGAAGAGATAATAAAAAATCAGTGCATGTATTCACTATGTGCAAGACAAATCCCATGGTTAAAAATAAACAAATTAAACTTAATTCTTCAGACTTTCTTGTTCTACACTTAAAAATGTACAAAAGTAAAAGAAAATGTTATATGTTTAAAACACTAAAAATTACATTGTTCTTATAAGAAAGAACAATATTGACATTTTTAGAGATGTGCTTTTGCTTTTAGACTTAAAGAAGTTCATTTACTGAAAGCAAGGCTCTAAATATTCTAATACTGCATAAAATGAGAGAGTGAGTGAGTGAGAGAGAGACAGCGACAGAGATGTTTTACAATCCCCATAAAAATCTTTTTGCCAAAGAGCTTGATATAAACATAAGCAACCATTGAATATCTGTCCAGTCTGGCTCTGCTTCCAGCAACATGACCTGCAGTAGCGTCTTTAACATCTCTATACTTAGTTTTAATAGGAATAACAATCATGAAACCTATAACTAAGGTTGCTGTGTGTTCATTATTGTTACTTGTATGTTCACTTTTCACTGCTGGGACCAAGCACCTGAGAAAATCAACTAAAAGGAAGAAGAGTTTCTTTTGCAAGCACGTAGCCAGAACACCACTGCCAAAGGACTTGCGGAGGGAAGTTACTTAGTTCATGGTTCCCAGGAAGCAGCAAGAGGAAAAAAAGATGGGGTGGGGAGGCAGGATGGGACACAGTCCCTAAGCTCGGGAACCCGCGACTCCACCTCCTAGATAGGCCCCGCCCACTGAGTCTGCTTGGCCTGCCAGCGCTGGCACCGTCCTCTGATGATATTAAAGCTCTCTTGACGCAATCACACGTCACAGCCCCCGTCTCTGAACACATAAAACTTTTGCGGAACAGTGTAGATCCAAAACGTAACGATCGATAAAACAGACTTGTATCACAAAAGGCTGGTACTGTAAATGAAAATCATTTCCTTAAATAATGGAAAATTCAGCATGTAATCTAACATTTTCACCAAGAGACTAGGTACGAGCATAAGTTTAAAGTTTGAAGACTAAACCAAAGATATCCATGGTGCTTACATTAAAAATAAATAAATAAAGCAGCAACTAGAGCTTTTGGCATCATGGGAGTTAGCATGCTTATCAAAAATCCTTGGAGATGTGTCAAAGGAAAATATTCGCTGCTGTACTCAATGCGAATGTTCGTCACTCTAACAGTTTTAAAAATAAACTCTAAAGGCTAAACTAGAACAGTGAAGAACATGCAGCCATTCAGTCATTTTGCATTCAGCAAATATTTTTAACTGCCTACTAGGTATCAGAAACGGTGCTAGACTCAAGAGGAAAAGCATATGGTCTCGGTCTCGAGGAAACTGTAATGTTCCCTCAAAGTCCTTCCAAGAGAAGGTCTCAGAACTTCTTACTCTGATACATGTACACCAAACATCTGATCTTTAAAGGTGTCCATAGACATTAAGTCTTCAATTTTTACAGATTCTCTAATGCCATGCAATTGTTTATTTCTGTGGAGACCAGGAAGGGAATGTGTTATAAGATCCAATTACAATGTTTTCATAACAATTTTTCTTGAATTTATACTTTATGTATAAATCTTAAATTGTCGGTGGAGAAAAATATAACAAAAATGTAAGTAGTTTATGACAGTTATTGTATACTCTGAATAATCTCAGTGTGCTAATTTTATAATTCCTAATACACAAGAAAGGTTATTTATTTTTCTTAAGAAGTGATAATAAAGAGCAATTCTAGAATATTTTATTTTCATATTTGTATTTTATTTTAATAATTGGTTCTATTGTTAAACATAATTTTTAGAAGTTATTTTTAAAATTTTTCTCATAACTACAATTAACTTTCCTTTTTTTTTTTTTTTTCCAGAACTGGGGATTGAACTCAGGCCCTTTGAATAGTGTTTTTCCTTTTTTTCCAGAACCGGGGATTGAATACAATTAACTTTTAAAATCATTTTAGATATTATATGAAGTGAATTTGTTAAACTTAATAGATAACTTTCCTAAACTTATATTATCAGTTCTGTTTAATATTATGTGTTTCATATATCTTTGAGGACAAAATTAAGTTAAGCACTATAACTCCTCCTAAATATAAGAGCAGCAAGTATTATATTAGTCTTTTAATAGAATGCATTTTTATTATTATAGTTACTTTTAATGTATTTGGTACAGGGTCTCACTATTCAGTTCAGACTCATAGTGATCCTCCTGTTTTCAGCCTCCCCAGCACTGGGGTTACAGGCATGCACCACCATGCACAGACTTGGTGGCCAGCTCAGTGTGCCCGGGGTGGGGCTGGCATAGTACCAGGATTGAACCCGGGTCCCTTCCTTGCCTAAGCAGGCACTTAGTCCACTGAGCTATCTCAGTGGCCCTATATTACTCTTGCATTTTTACTTTTGCTAGCAATATTTCAGTGAGTTAAAAATGTATGCCTTTGAATATCAAAATATTTGAAAGGCTTCTACTTGACACATAGGTCCTCTCTTCACTTTCTAAGTTATTTACTTGAAATAAGAAAAATAATATAAATTTAGAAGAGCTTAAAAAGTAAAATTTCACATACCTTTTAAACCTTCTTGATATTCCTAGGTAAAATGAGAGAGAGAGAATTATAATTTAAAATTTAAAGACATGCCAATGTTTTTCCTAACTATGTATCTTTTCAAGTGGTAACCCAATATTACACATGCAAAGAAGTGGATTATGAATCCCTAAACACTAAGTTGCAATTAGCTAGTCTACTTGTCCCACTGTGGAGAGTTTAGTATTATGTCTATGGACTTGAAAACTTGAAAACTTCATAAGGACCAATGCCACTCAATTTTCAATACATAGGTTCCATTAAAAGTTAATTTTAGGTCACTTATTATTAGCATATAGCATTTTCCTAAATATTATGTACAAAAGAAATCAAAATAGCAGACCAGGCATAGGAAATACACTAATGAAAGTCGTAATTCTGCTGTACGTTTGTTTCTAGAACTTTCTCTAGGAAGTAAGGCTCTTTGGAAATGGAGTTGACCTCCCTTCTTCCCCACAAGCAGTGTAGTAGCCCTTGAGTGTATCATGATGAAGTGATTCGGCACACACTCATCAACATGTGTGGATGTGAATTAGAGCTCAGTTAGAGTTAATTCTTATTTCTTTGTATTTTTTATTAGTGTCTACTTGCAGTGATGATTGCTGTGGGGAACTGGTACATTTGGTACATCATATAGCATATCTTGATCATTTTAGATCCATTTATCTCCTCTTCTGATCCCCCTTCTAACCCTCATCCCCTTCCTCTACATCTGAAAAAAGCCTGTTTCCTATCACCTCCTATGTATTCATTTATTTAAACTTATCATATAAAAGTAATTTAATAGATGATATGTAACTGTGTGTGTCTGGTTTATTTTACTTAGCACTAAGGTCATGTGTTCCATCCACTTTTCCGTGAACTATGTGATTTCATGCTGCTTGATGACTGAGTAATACTCACTGTGTACACGGGACACCTTTTCTTTCCCATGCATGTGCTGATGGACATCGAGGCTGCTTCTCAAGCTTAGCTATTGTGAGCGCCGCTGTTGTGAATACAAGCACATGTATATATCACTATAGTATGATGTCTTTAATTTTTTACACATACATACTCAGGCGTAGTAGAGCTGGGTAAATAGAATTTCCTGTATTGTTTTCATTTTGGGGAACTCTTCTATAGTCTGATTTCTCTTCAGATCATATAAATCTTTCATCTTTTGAGGACTGTCCATACTGTTGTCCATTGTGGTTGTACTATTTCACATTCTTACTAGCAGTATAAAAGGTTTGCTTTCCCCTTGTATCTTCAACATTTGTTGCTCTTGGATTCTTGATGAACAAACTTTCATTACTAAGGAGACAAGGTGACGGCTGAGTTGGGTTACTTGATTCACCTTTCATTAATGGCTAATAGTCATATGAAAATATTTTCCAGTACTTTTTGTCCATTTGTACTTCTTTTGAGACACAATTATTCTGTTCACTTGACTACTTTTGGATTGTTCATCTGCTGGGGAGATTTTTAATTCTTCCAAACAAATACAAAGGAAGAAGAATTAACTCTAATTTTGTATTCTTTAAACATTCTAGATTCTAGTCCACTCTCTGAGCAGTAGCTAGTCACCATTTCTCCCACTCTACAGACTATCTCTGCACGCTGTTGATTGCTTCTTTTGCTGTATGGAAAATTTTACACATATTATAATCCTATTCGTTGATTCCTGATACTCATCCCTGTGATACTGAAGCTCTATTTGAGATGTTCTTGCCTCTTTCCACATAGCTTTAAGTATTTCTTTTATGTTATCTCCCAGGAGTTTTAAAAATTTTATTTTATTGAGAAACAAATATCAATGAGACAGTTTCAAAACTGATTAATAGGACATTTTCAATAATTAATACATTGTACATTGTTATCCTCTTAGTGGTTTTCCCTAGTATAAGATGCAGACAGGATATCCTGTCCAAACACTATTAATATAAATCTTTCTTCTCATTGAATTAAGTGAAAGTAGTTATAAATCTATCCTAACTATTCTATAAATACAGATACAAAATAGTCCTTCCTTTGTATCCCCCCTTTTTTTGTTTAGTCCTGTGAGAGATGGGTATTCCATTGGCATCTAAATATTATAGGTGTGTGAGTTCAGCAAAACAATCCAATACAGTCCAGCAGTCCACAATAGTAGTGGGTTATCCACAGAAGTTGTTGACTAGAGCCTTTCACGGCTCAGCATATTAATATGGCTTTATTTTATATACCTCGTTTTTATACTTTTCTGCTGGATGGTTAAGACCAAGATAAAGCAAGACCCAGCAGTTTCAAAGTTTCTTTTTTATTCTAGGCCTTTAATCTGTTTTGGTTGGATTTGGGTGCAGAATGACAGGGATGGAGCTAGTTTCAATCTTCTGCATGTGGATGATAAATTTTCCCAGAAGTGTTTGCTAAAGAAAGTGACTCTGCCTTGGAATATGCTCTTTGTTCCTTTGTCAGAACTCAGATGACTGAAGCTACAGGAGGTTCTTCTGTCTTCTGTTGTGTTCCCTTTGTCAATATATCTATTTGTGTGTTGTTATCATCTTGTTTTTGTCACTGTAAGTTTGTAGTATAACTTGAATTCCGGAGTTATGATGCCTCCTGCTTTGCTCCCTTGGGAGCTCAGGATTTCTTTGGCTATTTTGGTTAATTTGTAGTTTCATGAATTTTAGCATTATTTCTTTTAGTTCTATTGACAAAGTTAGTGTTTTCATAAGAATTGTATTAAATCAGTGTGCTGCTTTTTGGTGACTGACATTTTAATTCTGAGCATTCAAGAACAAAGCGTACTTCTTTATTTTTCTAATGTGTTTTTCAACTTGCTTCTTTAGAGTTCTGTGCAGAGGTCTTTCAGCACCTTGGTAATGTTGATTCCATGCATTTAAATTTTTTGAATCTATCATAAATGGATTTTTTTTTCTGATTTCTTTCTCCATGGATTCATTATTAGTGTACAAACACATGATTGTTTGTTGATAATTGTGTTCATTTTGTATCTTCTCCTGTTGCCAAATTTGTTTATCAGATCTAAGAGTCTTCTGGTAAAGTTTTCTGGGGTCATCTATGTGGAGTCCTATCATCTAAAAATGTCTCCATTTTTGACTTACTTTCCCTTTTCATATTTCTTTTGTTTCTTTTCCAATTTCTTTGACTAAAGTTTCATGCTATATATTGAGTAGGACTGGTGAGAATGAACATCTTTTCCTAGTTCTCACTTTTAGCAGGAATACTTTTAATTTTTTCCCATTAGTTTGATGTAAGTTCTGCTTTTTTCATATATGGCTTTTATCAATTTAAGATGAGGTCCTTCTATATCTATTTTCATTGGAGCTTTGTCCTGAATGGATGTTAGATTTTTGTCAATGGCATTTTGTTTAATCTATTGAGATGAACTTGTGATTTTTTTATCCTTCATTTTATTTATATGCATATTTTAATTATTGATTGACATATGTTGTATCATTCTTGGGTCTCGGAGGTAAAACAAACTTGGTCACCATATATGATTGCTCTAAGAATTTGTTGAGTTCTATTTGCAAATATCTCACTGAAGATAAGTATGCTATCTTTGATTATTATCAAAGTTACTTCGCTGTAGTATTCTTTTGTTTTTTCTTCTCCTCCTTATCCTTTTATTCTGATAGCATGTTTATTTGTTTTAGTGTTAAAGTAATACTGTTGTCAAAGAAGGAATTTATAAGCATTCCTTTTCAGTTTCATGGAAAATGTGAGGAATATTGGCATTAGTTTCTCCAAAATTTTGGTTAAATTCTGTGGCTAATCTACCATGTTCTAGAGCTGGCCAAATAGCTCAGTGGATAAAGAGCCTGCAAGCAGGTGCACAGGCCTGGAGTTCGTTCTCTTGGCCTGCTGTGCCAGCCTTGCCCACAGGGAGCACTGAGACTGGGCAACTGAGCCTGGACATGGCGGCATACGCCTATAATCCCAGCTCTTGGAGGCTGTAAACAGGCGGATCACTATGAATCCTATCTAGTAGTGAGACCCTGAACACCCTCTAGACCCTTTCCAAAAAAACCCCAAAAAAACTACCATGTTCTATTTTTCTTATTCATGGACTTTTTATTATTGGATCAATTTAACTTTTAATAGTCTGCTTAGGGTTTTTATATCTTTTTGGCACAATTTTGGTAAGTCCTAAATGTGAGAGCATTTATTCATTTCTTTCTGACTCTAATTAATTTGAATATGTCTTCAAAGTAGTTTTTAACAATCCTGTATTTCAGTGATATCTGTTGTAATTTTATCTTTTTCATTTATAATTTTATTCAGTTGGATCTTCTTTTTTCTTTTGGTAAATTTCTTAATATTTACCAAAAGCTCATGATTTCTTAATATTATTTATCTTTTTAAATATCCAACCTTCATTTTTTTAGGAACAATTTCATTAGTTGTCCCTCTGGTTTTATAATTTTTTTTTATTAGTTTGGAGTTTAGACTTTCCTTGTTTCTCTGAAAACTTGAGATAAATTATTAGGTTATTTATTTGGGATTCCTTTGCTTTCCTTATTGATGTAGGTGCACCTATATATAAACTTTCTTCCTAGAGTTACTTTTGTCATGTCTCACACACGCTGATATATTCTATTTCCTTTGACATTTGATTGCAGAAATTTAAAATTTCACCTTCAGTTTTTTTTTGTGATCCATTAATCACTTGAGTGGATAATTCAAACTTTATGTGCTCAAGTAGTTTATGTGTTGTCTTTTGCTGCTGATTTCTAATTTGTTTCATCGTGACTTGATAGCATGCATAAGATTATTTCCATTCTTTTGTGAGACAGACCTTATGGCTTAAAATATGATCTATTATAAAGAAGATTCTGTGGGCTGCTGCAAAGGATGTTGTTGAGCGTGGCTGAAGCTGAAAATTGGTCATATGTGGGAGAGGAGGACAAGGCCTCAGTGCCTAAGGCAGCCGACTGCTTTTCTCAGTCTTGAGAAAAGCATTCTGTCTGGACAATTCTGGCCATTAGTTGCTAAGCAGCCTTGTGTCTTGTGATACTAACTTTGCGAAGGTATAAATGAAGATGCCGACCTTTACTTCTAAGAACTTTTGCCCATCAGGCAAACAGGCTTCATCTGAACCCAGCTCTTGTCTCTTGTCTCTTTTCCCCTCATTCCTGTCACTTATTTCTACCTGGGGTATACTGAGAGACCAATGAGTCCCTAGAGAATGTACATTTTGTTATTGGATGATAGACTTTGAAGATATTTGATAAATTGACTTGTTTTATGGGGTAGTTTTTTGTTTGTTTGTTGTTTTTTTGTACTACAGCCATGATTTTGATAAAGAAAAATAAGCTTCTGAGCTCTGCTGAGGTCACTGATCTGCAGTTCTTCACCAAGGTCAGGTTACCCCAGTGGAGGGCAAATACTGCAACTGGAGCAGACCCTGTCCTCCACGAAGCTTCCCAGCTGCCCGTGTGCAGCCAAGGCTGAGTCCTGCTCCAGTTTTCTTTTGGGAGGGATCTATGCAGTGAAGTGAGAGGACAAAGTCTTTCTCATGGGATGGTTTTACTTTGAGCTTCATTTTTTTCCTGTCCAAATCATGCACAACGGCACACCTAACAAGAGTTTGTTTTATGGAAAACATTTTGCTACAGCCAGTGTGTTCACATAAAAATAGGTGCTGTTCCTCATGGACGGACACAATGTGGCTCTAGAGATTGAAGACAGTCATGTAGTTTGACTACAGTCTTCTCTTGGACATTGACACACAGCCCTTTCTAGGATGTGCATTTTCCTGTGCTGCTGAAGGAAATTTTTGCATTTAAGTGCTTTCTTGCATACTTCACACATTATTTACTCTTTAAGGGCTTCTCTCTGTGCTTCAGAAGTTCTGTCCATGAATGCACCCACTTGACCTTCTGAAGTACTAGATTCAGTCCCTAGAACTGCACTGTGAGGAGAGACCAACTACTAGCAATGTACAAAGAATTAACCGCGCATCAACGTATAAACATTTAAAAGTTATCAGCTCTTTCAATGTCTCTGGAAGATGAAGGGATACTAATGATGCAGGATGAGTGGGAAATAGGAAAAGAAAAACATGCAAAAGCAAAATTAGCTTTGATGATAATATTTTTATATTCAGAAAGGAGGAGGGAGGGAGATAAGGCTTGAAAGGTTATATGAAGTATTGGAAAGAAAAACAAGAAAGAAAATCTAAATGAAAATTCAATGCAGATATATAGAGGGAGATACAACTAGTGAACCTATACTGTACAATGTTGGAAAAATAAAGAAAGAACTCTTGATGAGGGAGAACATGACAGGTCAGGATAAGACATCACTAAAGCAAAAAAGTAATAATTGACCCTCTAAAGAGTTGCATATACACACACCCTGGGCTGGGGATGTAGTTCAGTGGCACAGTGCCAGCCTGGCAAGCGCGAGGCCCTGAGCTTGATTCCAAGTACCAAAACATACAACAAAAATTAAAAGTAAAAGCACATATGCCCTACATATGCACTCTAAAGGAGAAAATATGTCTTCATGATAAGATTTATATACAAGAAAAGAGAAGGCGATCTAGGAGGGCATGAGCAGAGCGGAGAAGAAAGAAGAAGCAAGGAAGGAATTCAAATAGAAAGTGGGAAAAGAGACAGGGAGGTTGAACCCAGGCATGGCCTCAGGAAGCATTAGCTAACCCTATAAAACAGCCCTCAGCGTGTGAGAACACAATTGGTACGTTTAGATACTCAAGAGATAAAAGCAATCACTTGTTCTCTTAGGAATTTATGAACACGCACACATACTCCACCCTCAGTGATACAGAAGGAAGCACCATGTTTAAAAAGCAAAACAAACAAACGAGGTCTGATATCCCTCCTTTTGATGGTATTATATTGGAGTCAGTAAGTTCCTCCTCTTTCTCCTCAGTTCAGACAATAGAGCTTGGGGGAGGCTCTGCCCTACGGTCTGTGGTTGGCCTGGGAGCTCCATAGGTCGGCCAGTGGCCAGTGGCTGAATTATCACCTACTAATTTAACCTCTTCTACCTGGGAGGAAGGAGCCTGCAGGATCCACACTGGCCGCCTGCTCTGCCGGTGCTGCAGTCTATAGTCTGGAGTCTGGCGTAAAGCTCCATAGATTTTCAGGCTCAGAGTTGCTGGCCAGTGATTGTGCTCTGCTGTCTTCCATACAGACTGGAACAGGAATTGGCACACAGGGGAGGAGTATTAGGGTCTGCTGGTGCCCAGCCTTCCTCTGTTGCCTGGAGGGACACTCCCTTCCCCAGACTCCGTCATGCCACAAAACCTCTACAGCTTGCTTGACTGCTGGTTACTATGTACTCAAGCCGTTGTTACTTAATGCTGTCAGGACACACTGCAACAATTTTCCCAAACCAGGGGTGGGGTCTCTCTCCTATCTTGTGATTTTAGTTCTACTGTACCGTGGTCACCTTCTCTAGGCCCCACTGTAATTATGAGGGCTGGGAGCCACTTCTTTCCTGTCGCACGGTGATTGCTACATCTTGCTGTTATGGAAGATGTGGGTTTTTCTGTCCTTAGGCAAAAACGGCTTCCCACTCAAGGTGTGCTCAGGTCCATTTCTGCTTGTCCAGTGTTTCCCGTGGGAATCTGGACACACAAGATGTGAAGTACCACCCTTGCATCTGTTCAGGTGGCTGTAGCAAAATCTCCGTCTGCAAGGTCCACGAGAGGCCAGGATTACAAAAGGGACAAAAGTGCCGAGTCTTTCCTTTGTATGGTGCAGAGGCAAGGAAGATCCTTCTCCCTCCTCAGCCGCTACTGCTTCAGCACTGGGATTTGTTGTTTCAGTGCATTTACTTCTCCTTCCCGTCAGCAGCATCTCAGCATTTCACGCACTTGCTGGCTCAAAATGTCCCAGTGTTTGCTTTGAACACCTTTTGCTTTGGGAGGATGGTCCAGAGTAATTGGTGAGCACCAGCTACCTCTAGACATCTGGCTTCTAAACACTAAACTGTAAATCTAAATAAACAGTCAGTGCTATAAACTTTTCCTGTAAGTGGTTCATTGCTTTGAGCCTTTTTTTTTTTTTAACAAAAACTAGTTAAATTACTTCTCTCTCTCAACCTATAAACAGACTTATCTCAGGAAGAGAGAGGGGAGAGAGAGAGAGACAGATGAGAGACAAGAGGAGACAGAAAGAGACAGAGACAGAGAGCCAAAAAATGGAGATAACATATAAAGAAGAAAAAAAGTTTTCAAATATCCTGAAATATGTAGACTCAGATCATCCTGTACCAAGCCTTGCAAATGTCCTCATTTCTAGGTGACTATATAGCTAAACGTTTACATGTGGACATACAATTTTTATTCATGAGATCTTTTTTCCCCCTGGGACAGTGTTTTACTATGTAGTCCAGGCTGGACTTTTATTTCCTGTGCTGGATTTGAACTCATGGTGGGTGTCCTGCTTCAGCTTCTTGAGCGCTGGAACTATAGGCATGTGACTTCATACCTGGCTACTGATAAGTTTTAAGGAACTGAGGTGATAACCAATTGTACAAGTAATGTGAAAGCCCAAAATAAAGTTGTCCAGCAAACACCAGTTCAAAGAGAACAGATAGCAATTATGTTTTCTTAAGTTTGTTAGCAAGGTCAATGCTTGCTTCTTTCTTTCTTTCTTTCTTTCTTTCTTTCTTTCTTTCTTTCTTTCTTTCTTTCT
>NDGN011558656.1:0-17400 GCA_002564285.1 Tympanoctomys barrerae | reverse complement strand
TCCTTCCTTCCTTCCTTCCTTCCTTCCTTCCTTCCTTCCTTCCTTCCTTCTTTCTCTTTTTTTCTGGCAGAACCGGGGATTGAACTCAGGTCCTTATGCTTGCCAGGGAAGCACTTATTCTACTGAGCCATCTCCCAGGCCCAAATAGGATAAATTTACAGCTACTTTCTTTCTTTCTTTTCTTTCTTTCTTTCTTTCTTTTTTTTTTTTTTTTTTTGCTTGCTAGTTTCTGAGGCAGATCTGGAAGGCTTTCTTGAGTTCTTTGCTCGTGCTGTCCTGGCCACTCATTGTCCTGAATACATGCAAAATGCTTACTCCTCATGGTCACCTTGACTTTGAGAAAGAGGCGGAAGGCTCACGGTGCCGCGTTTGGTGGACCGGCGCATGCCACGCGTGGTGAAGCCACCCTGCCTGCCTGTTGCATGGCGCGCTGTAGTGGCATTCGCCTTATTTTTGATCACACCTCTGAAAACACAAAATGCCTCAGAAAGTGACAAGAATGATGGATAAAAATGTTCGAAGGAGCGAGAGCATCTGCAAGGGAGTCAGTGGCAATGCGCCTTTTAATACAACACATTTTTAAAAAAGAATTAAACATTCAATGAATTTTGATTACATCTCATATTTTTAATTGGCTATATCCCTAACTTTTTAAACTCGGTATGAATGATTGCAGTTTATTTAATTAAAAAAAAAAAAAACACTCAACACCAGGTGTGGTGGCACACACCTGTAATCCCAGAGCTGGGGAGACTGAAAACAAGATGATCATTATGAGTCTGAGCTGTGTGGTGAGAACTAAAAACAAAAACAAACAAACAAACAAAAAACAAAGAAAGATTTTTCTCTAATTCATGGAAATCTATACCTTCCATTTTACAGGTACTTTACCTTAATAATAAATTATGATACTTTAGGTGTCAAGAGATCCTGTTTGATCAGTACAGTTTCCAACAACATCTAAAGTCTAAAGGATACAAAATGGATAAAACAAAATCCTGAAAACAAGTATTTTGTATCCAGTAGAAGAGTGTATAAAACTTTTTAAACTTGAACATACAGCAATAGTTAAGCACTTGCCTGGCAAGCACAAGGGCCTGAGTTCAATACCCGGTTCCACCAAAAAAAAAAGAACAAAACAAAACAAAAACAGAAATAGGAATATGAAGTGAATTCCGGATGGATTTAACTCTTCCAATCGAGATACCAGAAATTAGAAAAATTCAGGAAGATATCATAATGCCACCAATACTGTAGCTGGAATTTTGCATGTTCCTATTTAAGATATAAGAAAATTTTGGCAATTGAAATATTAATCACAAAACATTTCACATTTAGATAGTGTTAATTTTAAATATTGGCTCAAAGTATGCAGTAGCGCCAATTATTACAAAATCATATAGTTTCCCCATCTATCATTTCCTGTGTAGTTTCTTGATCTTGATTGTCCTATTAGTGTAGACTTAATGAGTAAAAATGAAGTTCAGGAAAATTGTTATTAAGGAAAATATTAGAATGATTTTAGTGGCACTACAGATGAAATTAGCTAACTGAGTAATTACTTTCCTACCAAATAAGAAATGAGAAGCAGAGTTCCCGCTGAATGGATACATTATAGGCTCAAGGAGAATGCCTCTGAAACTTTGTTTGAAATACACACAAAACAGCCTCTGAGTGAAATGGAAACAAACGAAGTATTCTGCATTACAATTTTGATATTGTACGTACACATTACCTATGACAAAGAACTTTAGTGAAAGTCTAATTGTTATTATGTTGTAGTGCATAGTTGCTGTATTTTTTACATAAGAATCATAGGATGCTAAAATCAATATATATATATATATATATATATATATATATTTAATCTTATTTATTTGGTACAAGGTCTCACTATACAGTAGCTCAGGCTTGCAGTGATCCTCCTGTCTCAGCCTCCCCAGTTCTGGGATTACAGGCATGTGCCACCACACCCAGTTTGGGGCTGGCTCCCCATGGGGCAGGCATGGTATATGGTACCAGGGATTGAACCCAGGTCCTTCAGCTTATCATGTAGGTGCTTAGACCCACTGAGCTATCTCCCTGGCCCAAGAATCACAGGATGGTGAAATCAATATATTTTAACTAACAAAAATTGAATATATTTTTAACTTACAACATGATGTGTTTAATATATTTACATTGTAGAATAAATCATTATAATAATTTAGAAATAATATATGCATTGGAACGATGTAACTAAATTGTGATAGCATGTGTTACCTCACATACTTATAATTTTTGCAGTAAAAACACTTAAAATTGTTTCTCAGCAATTTTTGAAGATACAATGCATTAACTATAGAGACCGCATTTGTAAAATCAGTAATGAGGCAAAAATAAACTGTAATGAAATATTTTCTATGAGAAAAAATTTTAAGTACAGTAACTTTTGATACACTTTATAGATTCATGTCACCATCCTCAGCATATGATTAAATAGTGTTTCTCTGTTCATACTTTGTGTTCTAGAGTGCAAAACTGGAAATAGTATCATATTTGTATAGTAGATATATCATTTTTTATTTAGTTCACTATCTCTTATATGGAAAATCTTACAGAGTTATCCAAACACCTTAGTTGTATTTTTATTCTGGTCATTATACTGGAAAAAGTTTGTGATTTTTTTCTAAAGAAGAGTATGGCAGCTAAAATGACTATATTTTCTTTGACTCAACTTCTGTGAGGAGGTGGAGTTTATGTTATCTCTTTTAATCTGGAAGATGTGACTTCTTTGTTCAGTAATACACAGTGGAGATTATGCAATGAATGCTACCTCTGGACCTTAAGAGGTAAGTGACACTCTTGAGCCGCACTGTAAGAATCATGACTCCCAGCAGCCCTCTGTGCTGAAGGGGCCCGTGTAGGTCCCCTGACCTCCGTGGCCAAGCAGCCTCTCAGGTTCCCTGAAACGAGTGAATACAGAGGTTCTCCTGGACCATCAGATCTGTCCACCTGCTGCTGAATACCAGGGTGTCATCATCAAACTGTGTGAGGCAGAATAGCCCCGCCAAGCTCTCACTGACTTCCAGAGCCATTTATCATGAGATAGGATAAATTCAAGATGAGTTGTGAATCCCTGCCAGTACTTCTCATGATATTTTCTCTATAATGCTAGCTAATAAGAGCCTTTCTGTTGACTTCAGCTGTATATCACTGAAAGATTTGATTTGATTTCCTGTCGTGATTAGCAAAAATTCCTTCAAGTAAACTTACAGTGTTGCTGTAACTTTGGTTCCACCCCAATTCTAGAGTGATAAAAGTATGCCAGGATCCTCAGCAAAATAGATAAGAGAAAGTTCTGCTTATACATCACTTCCTCCATTCATCCTGACCAACGTAATTAAAATAACATGTTCTTCTTGAACCTATTCACAGGACAGCATACTCTATCCCCATGGTTTTGTTTGACTTTATAACTTTTATCCAACTGAATCTACATGCAGTGTACAGTGTCCACCTTTACTTTTGGATATCACTTCCTGGAGCGCTGCATGTTTACCTCACTAGTTAGGCTATTGGTTGGTGCATAGTAATCTCAATGTATGTACTGGCAGAGGAAGTAAAAGTTTTACATAAGCACTGCAAACATTGAAAGTACAAGTACCCTAATCATTTTAAAGAGAATGGTGTTTAGATATCTAAAAATAGAAGCTCTCAACCTCCAAATACAATATTAACCTAAATATTTATTTATTTATTTTTGTTTTGGATCATGATTACTACATTTACTTGACATTTATAAATAAAAGTGCTTAAAGACCAAGCTGCTTTGACATATCACTAAAATTTACAGCTCCCCTTCAAATGACAATCAACTAAAAAGCTTCCTTTGTCTTCCCTTAACTATTTGTGCTTAATTTATGATAGTAAATTGTATGTGAAATGTTCGATTCCAGATTTTATGAGGTAATCCACACAATTCATGATCATGAGAATCCACGATATTTATTTTGGCACATGTGAATTTACGACTTTGTAAGGCTGTGTTGATAAAGCTAATTCTCCTATTTGACAAAGAGTGTGGGAAAAAAAAAATCTAAGCTTTTAAGTAGAAGTGGAATTAACTTTAAAATGGCAAAACATACACTGGTTCCCCCTTTGGCTTAAGTGAACACACTGTCATCAATCTATTCATTACATCTCAGTGCGGCACCATTTCCCCTTAAAGCTGTCTGTGGAGGGTGTGGAGCTGTGCTCTGCGAGTTCCCTTTGTTCTTCCACAACTTTCTCTTTCCCATGTTTCCACTACAAGAGGGTAGTTAAGAAAAGAAAAGGAGAAGCCAACTGGGAAAGCCACACAGAGAAGATTTGGGGCCTCGGGAGTGAAGCAAGGAGCACACATCTTCCAGGCATGGTGCTTGCATGACTAACAACACATTTCACCTTAAAATTCAGTTAAATGGCAGGAGAAGCTCCATCATTATTTTCCTGAATTAATTTCTCTTTCCCAAGCAACAATGACTTCTTTTCTTATCCATCACTCTCATAATGGGAAACAAACAACCAACCACCTCGGCAACGTAGATTATTAAGATTCTTCCTTTTCTAGACCAGCTGTCCCTGCAATTATATTTTACAAGTACAGTCTACACAGCTCCACTCGGTGGAGCACAATAATGTAATTCTACTGAATGACTCTGCGGAAGGCCTAATTATTTCTTGAAGCAGAGCTCCTGATGTTATTTTGCATTTAATTCATGACCCCATGCTGAAAGTTATTATCTATGCAGCAACCAATTGAAATGTTTTCTAAAAAGTATTTCAGGTACTTCATAACCAGTGACTTTAAAAACAATTGTACTTTATTTTTTCCATTCAAACATACCTGAAGGACTCAAATATAGTAAAGACTTAAATCATAAATAGCATAGACTGTGAATTAAATCATTTTAATTAAAATACGTACTAACTCTAGTTATTGTTGAAAATATAACTGTAGTGCCCAATTATTCATGTGATTTATATAAATGAAAAAACATTTTTTAAAACTTGTGGATTAATAAATGGTATGGATATCTGTGTCAATGACTGCAAGATGTATTACAAACTCATTGAGTCTCCTCTGAAAATTAAAATTATCTTGTCCTCATATACTGTATCTGGATAGAACCTGTTTAGTGTTCTTTATAGTAATCATCATATGACACCTTAAACTATGCTCTTGGTTTCAGATACATATACATAAATATATATAGTTATCTTCCATATCAAATCCTATTAATGTCAGAATAGTACAATTTAGTAATAGTTACCTTATGGCCAGTGGTTACTACATGTCTAGAATGTATCACAGTTTGGTGTCTTTTCTCCCTAAAATTTCACAACTGTCCTAGATGAAACCTCATTTGACAGAGAATTAAAATGAAAGCATGGGATATTTTGCTAGTTGGCAAAAAGATTAACAGGTGTAAGTAGCAAGCCACAGGACGTGATTAAAAGTTCTACATCAAGTGCCTAGTTCGTAACACTTTCCTTCCTGATGTACATTTAGTTTACATTTTTAATTACTGAGAGTTACTAGAATGCGTACTCTTGTTGAAAAGGATTATAAGACCATGCTAAGATTCTTCATATAGATGTTGGACAATCAGCAACAAAATATTAGCAAAATGAATTTTTTTTTTTTTGGTGGAACCAGGGATTGAACTCAGACCTTTGGGCTTGCCAGGAAAGAGCTTATTCTACAGAGCCACCTTCCAGGCCCCTACAAAATGAATTTTCAAATTCATAAAAATTAGCTTGCCTGGCTGACTTCTTTGCCTGAGGAGATTAAGAATGAAGGGAATTATTTGCTACAGATAGTAGTACAGTGATCCACTCTCTGATACAGTCCATTGTTATGCTTAGGAGGAAGAAGTGGTCTGCTCAAGAGTGAAGGTAAAACTAATATTGAAGATTAGACTAAAAGAAAAAGGGAGTCACAGATATTAGTAAAATAGTGATCCTAAACTGACAGGCCTTGTAGAAACAGAGCAGACTATATTCTACTTTTTGGTTAAATTCTTATACCCAGGATATCATTTGCAGTATTCAGCTTATTCTTTTGTGATAAGACTACATTTTTGAAGTGGTATAATAATATACCTATAAATCTCACCAACTACCACAGAGGGTTGTTTATGAGAATAATTAGGCACTAGCTAGCATTGCCTACAAGAATGTATTTATATTACCCAGGATGTAGCTATGTCACCTTGAATTTACTCTTGTGACAAGCATAAATCCAAACTCAGAAGACAGCAGAAGATAGCTTCATGACATTCAGAGAGAAAATACTTGGTTGTTATGCAGACATGAATCACAAGTCATTTTTTCTTACTATGCAAATGATGAAAGTAAAATAATTATGATTTTTGTGCCATTGCATGTGGGTATGTCATTTAAATTTTTAACTTATAAACAAGAACCTTAGGAAATATTATTACTTACCAGTTGCCACGCTGAAATATTAGCTTTATTAAATAATACTTGTCAGTAAAAATTACAACAGCAATATAAAAGTGAATCTTGGGCTTTCCTCTTCAGAGACAAGAGACAGAGCATATGTAATTTCAATGCACATTCTCAGGGTACAATGCTGTTAATAATATGATCAGTGTAGTACTTTCCATACTTTCTATCTAGGGGCACAAAATGATGACTGCTATTGAAGGGGTTATAAAATATGAATATTTAAGATACATTTTATTACAGAAAGATACTGCTAAACAGTAGATACCACATGGCAGAAAGAGGTATACTGCGAAGAAAGTGGTAATTATCTTTTTGGTTGTAATACATCATTAAGTCTGTTTTTAATATTAGGAAATGCTACATGGAGTTCACAGGTACATCTTTTGCCTTTCCGAATATTGACATCTGACTTGTTGGGATGACAAAGTGATTCTACAGGGTATAAGAAGCTAATACTTCATCTATCCTACAATTGTAATGAAATCATAGCATGGCCTTTTAAATTGTTTGTGTGGCTTTTTAGTGTGACTAGGTGATTGTGATGCTATATTGATAAATGAAATTTATCATATAGCAGTAGACAGTTACTTTGAATGAAAATATTCCATTCCTACAAAAGAGATGATGTTGTTAACAAAAATTCTGTACTCGACCAAAGTTTAGTGAGGCTGTTGCGGGCCCTCTGCTCAACGAGCAGAATCTTGCATTTTGCAGAGTTTTGCAGAACTCAACTTCAGTAAGAATCCAGATAAGTCAGTTTGGCCAGTCGTTCACCCTTCTATATCTGAGAACCCTTAACATTTAGCTAATTTCTTATATCCATCATCTGCTAAGGGATAGCTGATCACCTTGGAGAGTTTTTAGAAAGAAGTTTTAGGGTGGTGTAGAAATAATTGCCCACCACAGTTGATGATATTCCATCCTCTGCTTTGTCCCCATTCTTAGCTGGTCAATTCCCACTTTTGGTTGCTGTATTCAGACTTGAGTACAGGTTTTCTTTCTGACTGCAGAAGTAGCCCCGAGGTCCTTGCACTAATGGCTTCATTACAATCTTTAACACGTGTCATGACATACTGTTGTTCTGTGTAGTTGTCCACAGCCATAATGTCAGTGCAATGATTTTCTTACACATTAAAAACTTTAGCCAATCAAAGATTGGTTTACAATATTTGGAATAAAACAAAAATATTTGAATAATTATTTATCAGGTTAAAGTAAGAAGAGAAACATTAAATCTCGTAACTAATATATGAGAATACAACGTTAAGAGTTCATAAAAAAGACTTTAAAATCCCACCTTTACTATTTCACAAAAACATCCAAATATATTTTTTAAAGATGAACTTTTTGATTCTCTGTTCTTTAAATCAATAAAATAAAAATTAGTAGAAAAAAATGAATATTAAAAAAGAAGAGGTTGACAGGTAGAGCACAGCAGCTGGGGTTCCATCTCCAGCATGCCATTCAGGCCCTGCCCCTGAGGCATGCTGAGAGGGCGACTGAGACTGGGTGTGGTGGCGCTCGCCTGTGATCCCAGCACTTGGGAGGCTGAAAACAGGAGGGTCACTACAAGCCCAATCTACATAGTGAGACCTTGTAGACCCTGTATCAAATGCATAAAAATAAAAGTTTGAAAACAGAGATAGAAAATAAAGAGAGAAAAACAAATCTTTACTAAAATGTACTAGATAAAATACAAAACAAGATATTTATCATATTGTCTAATATATTAAAAATTATAGTCATATACTATTTTATTTAAAATGTAAATAAATTAGTTTAGCATAAATTTGAAGTATAGAATGCATATTGACATTAATTGGTAAGATAGAACAGCAAAGTAACATTTTAAAAATAGGGAAATAATTTTAACAAAATTGGAGCAAAATTTAGATTTCCAAAAGAATTTTCTGGGTGCTGGAAGATTGTTTAGGATAATTATGAAATATGTTAAACTTTTCACTCAGTCTCATTTTATAGCAGCATAGATATGTTCATTTGCAAGATATTTTTGTAATGCCTCAAAAAATCTCAGCTTTGCTCAGAGACCATAGTCAATAGGAATAGCCCTTAGAGTCATTGTTCTAGCTAAAAATTTCTTTAGCTGATGCCTATTCAAGTTAAAACAAGCTATTCTGGTTCTACCTAAACTACAAAAGCAAAAATAAATAGGTAGCTCTTATTTTCAAGTCATCAAATTTTGAGAATGTATTATTATTCTTATTATATAGCAATCAATCACAACTAAATCAACTTCTTTGTAATTTCTTTGCTCCTTTGCTTGTTTTAGATTTATTTCTTTCATTTGAATTGTTCTGTGATTCTCAAGTTTAATAACTTTTCAAGTATCATATATAATAAATAAAATATGAAAATTCTGATAATAATATATAGGTATATTATTTTATATAATAAAGGTATATAGGTATATATATTTCAATAATAAAGCATATATTCATTCATAACCTCCAGGACCATATATATTTTCTGAACCAGGCAAGGGGCTTACCTCTTCATATTAGATAGGAAGCTCAGTTCAATAAAACCTTTACTTCTTCGGCCACTCTATGCCCTTTCTACCATCTAACCCCAGCGGTTCTCCTGTTCTCCTATACCCACCAACCTAAACATGAGTGTAGAAAGCAAGCATTCTGATGGATTCACTGTGAATTCGTGAACACCCACGAGCCTTGATCCTTGCGGATCTGTCTCACCTTCGGGGAGTTTGTCCACTGCCTCGGCCATTACAGAAGTCGTTCCGCTCTCACTATTCCCAACCATTACGCCTGTGTTCACGTGCGCTCGAACATTCTGCCTTCCTTCCTACCATCGGATTCCAGCTTCTCATGTTCTTGTGTTAGGGGCACCAAGTTCTCTTCCCTTCCCAAGACAATCACAGTTCTCTTTTCTTAGGCCACCGCACTTCACTCTTCCGTAGACCAGTTAGCTTTCAAATCAGATATTATTTTTATGATCTGTAAAGAAAAAGTAAATAAGGCTTTGCTTTTGCCCAATTTCCCCTTCCTCCAGCACTACCAGTCAAATTTTTTTTTGTTTAGTGTTTACCTTTTTTTTGTTGATCTCTCCTTTTGGCAAAACTCCAGGGAAGAGTGATTCATACACATTTCAATTCTTCTTGTGCCATTCTGCCTTAACTATGTCTTTGTTCCTAATGCTCCGTGGAAACTGTTCAATAAATCAACTCCTTGCTTGATGTTTGATCCTAAATCCGCCAGTCTGGCCCTGCACACCGTCTGCCTTGGCCTATCCACACTATCGCGTAATACATAAACTTGCTCCACTTGCTACTCCGATGACTTCTTCCTTTGGTTTTCCTCCTCACTGCTACATTTGCTTCACTCTTCACTCTCTTAATTAAATTTTTCTAAGCGGTGCTGCACCTTTTAGACCAGCGGGGCCACACTGCCACCCATAGTGCCAACACTGCAATTAAATCTGAATATTGTGGTTTTAAGTTGGGAATAAATACCTCAGACATTAGCATCTTTTGTCTTCAAGGAAAAGCGGCACGAATGCCCTAGCTTTGCCACCACTGTGGATCTGGGCTGAGTCCTGGCTCCCTTCTCTCTCAGGGCCACACTCATACCTCTGAGCCTGGCCCGGCCACTTGATTTTAAATCCCTTCAACTCTGCACTGTGATCTAGCTGGATTGGACTTCTTTTCTGAACTCCACAGTCTATTTTTAACTTTCTGTTTAGCATCGCTAGTCGAGGATTTAATACACAAACTTAATACATTCAAATCTGCCTTCCTGATCGGCTACAAATAGCCATCTTCATCTCAAAATACAGTTTTGATAGTTCCTGTGTTCTGTCCATCTGTAACAGAGAAGTTTTTCAATACATATTTGCTCAAATACAGAATACATGAATATGAACCAGATTTTCAGGGCACAAGCATATGTATGAAAATATCAAGCTAAAATACAACGTATCCGTGTTGTTGCTGAACTAAAGCCAAGCGCTGAAATGGCCAATTCTGTAAATGTAGAAGTGTATTCACGAGGCAGCTTAGCATGAAAAAGGAAACCCGGGTCTCAAATCTGTCTCTCCAAAAAAAGAGTTTGGGACTATTTGTGGTTTGAAATATGGGTCAAGATGTTTGGTTTAGACTTCAACGATTCTTACCATCATAACTTACACATCAAAAGTATTATTTGAACTAAACTAAAAGCAAGTAACTAAATAAAGGGCAGGAAAAGTCTACAGAGCTTTTTGGGGAAATAAGATTGTACAGCTCACTCAGGCTTTCCTTTGTGTATTCAAGACTTCTCTTGGTTTTCGAACCTGATCTAGCTCAGTAAAGAGATGATAGTTGATATTACTTATTTTATTTACATCCTCATAATATTTATGTACCACTCTTGTCGCTAGAGAAAACAACTCCTTCTAGAGCTCAACCCAAGAGGAATTATATACATAAAAACAAGTGCATGAAAATACAGTAATTAGCAGAACTAAATTAGTAGATTTTATAATTATATTTTTGGAAAACATTTCTTTTTGGTGCATCAAAGAAATGTATTTCAAGATGAAGTAAGAATACTATGTAGGCAAAGCAAAATATGCTTTTTCAAGTTGAAAATCTGAACATTTTAGTCATGGACCAGACAAGGTTAGTTATTTTTTATTATCTTATGAATTATATCTAATTTATGTTTGAGTTCACGGAATTACCTGATGGATACTTGGAACTGATGGCCCAAGGGTTTTTAAAATTACAGGCTAGGCTAGAAGAAAACAACTCTTAGTCCTTTAAAAATTGCATGTGTCATTCGCATTCCTCATGAAAATGAATATTGAAAAGTCCTTATAAAAATAGATTTTATTAAATAGATCACTTACTCCATAAGCCCAAATGAGGCTTTAATTTCTATAGGACTTTTTCTTCTTTTTAACCAAAGATTGTGCGCTTTTATTCTTGTTTTTTTATTGATGCATAATTTGTACTACACACTAATAAAACTGAATTTATGAATTTCGTAAGCATATTTTTAATGTAGTTTTTCTTTCTGAGGGTCATTTTGAGTTTGGGCTCTGTTTTTTACCTAGCTATGAGACTTAAGATTTGAAAACCTGTAACTCAATTTCCTCTTTTTAAAGCAGACATTAAAATAGCACTTACCTCATTATTGCTAATTTGGAGATGAAATGAAATAGTATGTACATATCTTTTAAGAGCTTATCTTGATGTACCAACAACTATGATTTGCAGCAATAAAATATATTTAGCATCAAGAAAATTTACAATTTTTGCATATACATAAAGAATGATTTCCTAAGGTTGAGATAGAAATTCCGAGTCATAAGGTGGGGCAAACCTATAAACCCAGATAATTTAGAGGCGAAGGCGCAAGGGCTGCTTGAAACGGGGAGTTCCCAGCCACCCTGGCCACACAGTGAGACCCCCTCCTCAAAAGAAAAGAAAAGAAAAGAAAATGAAAACAAATAGAGTCAAAGCAAAGCAAAGGAAAACCAAAGAGCAGTAGCAATAAAATAAGTACACTACTGATTGGACTGCACAGCAACAGAAGTTTATTTTCTTACAGTTCTAAGGACTAGGACCCTCATGGTCACAGCGTCAGGAGTTGTGCTCACTTCTGAGGCTTCTTTCTTTCGATGGCACGTGGCTGCTTCTCACTGTATTCTCCCATGGTGTGCCCAGCATGCACAGTCACCTGTTTTAGTGTGTGTGCATGTGTACATGTGGGTGCAATTCCCTTCTGTGAAAAGAGTCAAATGAGCTAAATCATGATAAGCTAGTCAGAATGAATTACACTTTTGCAAAGGCTTGATATCCAACTGCAGTTGCAGTCTGTGATGCTGGTGACTAGAACCTCAGCATATGGATGAGTGGCCATAATTCAACCCATAGCATATGTGTAGACATATTCTGTCCATATTTGTTTGTTTGTTAATTTAGTGGTACTAGGGATCGAACTTGCAACCGTGCACTTGCCAGGCAGGTCCTTGTGCTGCTGAGCTGGCCTTCTGTCTTCCATTCTGTCCATTTTAAAAATCCCTAAATTAATCTATTATCAAAATAGGGTCTGAGGATATAGCTCGGGGGCACAATTGCCTGCTTGGCAAATGCAAGGTCCTGAGTTTGATTTCTGGCACCTAAAAACAAAATAATCAAATAGGTATCAGGATGATGATTAACTTATTACTCACGAAGATCCCAAAGCTTGTTTAAAAGTAACTAGTTACTAGTCTGGAACTAGCAAGTTGGAAACTCCAAATCCAGGCTCTGAATCATCTCTTCTGTCTGACTCCAGTTTCAGATATTTTACACTCTATTTTAGCTTATCATAAGTTAATGAATTCTTTGCTATTAGTTAATTCATATTTTAGGTAAGTCTTTTAAATTATGGTGACTAATGGGAGTTGTTTTTAATTTTTATTTATTTTTAAGTTGCTTTAGCAAAGCTATTTTCTAATATGAATACATATCAATTTTTGGAATTTCACTTTATCATCAGAGTGTTCAATATATTTATAATTTTGAAATTTTCAAAACAGCGAAATGAAACTCATTTACACTTTCCTGTATACTTGCCACTTTTTAGTAGACTTTAATAATGTCTTAACATCCGTATTAACATCTTACTATTGACTGCATTTTCAGGAGGATCTCTACTTATGTGGACACTTTGAATGGTGGAAAAGTAAACTTCATATTATCCAGTATTCTTAGAAGACGAAAATAACAGACACAACTTAATTGACACTATAGTATTATAAGACTGAATGCAAATGTATTCGTATATATTAATTTACAAATAGAATACTTGCCATCTCTTTTTTTAAAGAAAGATTTCTGGGGTCTTAAAAATAGCCAACAAAAGAGTCAGTCTCTTTTTTTTTTATGGATTAGAAAGCAATAATGATTTTCAAAATAACACTGATTAAAAGAAATAAATGTTGATTTTTCAGCCAACCCATCTGGTGGAAGCTGGTTCACATGCAAGCTAGTTTGATCTAAATGGATGCCCTTTTAACAACGTAAATTCTGGAATTTGTTTTCCTGCTCTTAAGCTATTTGTTTCCTCTGATAGCATTCATCAAGCTGCAGCAGATGCTATTATATAAATAACAGTGTTTTTAAAGGAAGAGAAAACCCTCTCTCTGCACCCCACACATTTTTTTTTTAACTTCTTTATTCCTATTCCCTCTTCAGAGATCCTTTGGACAATGAAAATATGGTAGGGTTCTTCCCTACTTCATACAAGCAAGTATCTCTACGATTTCAAGCTAATTTGAAATTTTGATAATGGATGAATGGCCATATAGTTTCAGCGAGGTATAAATTACTTTAAAATTTGGTGGAATGACTATCAGTGATAAATATTTCTGCAAAATATCATCTTTGTTACATTTTATCATTTATGTCTTTATTGTGGTGAGTATGGGAATTTAATTTTTCTTCCTGTATTTTAGGGAAGGTTGTACAGGGTGCACAAGGTCTAACTACTAGATTGGACTCATAGTGATTCTCCTGTTTACAGCCTCCTAAGTTCTGGGATTACAGGCTTGCGCCACCACGCCCAGCCTCAATTGCTGTCTGAGAGCACCCTGGGGGTGGGGCCAGCACAGCAGGCCCAGGGATTGAACTCCTGGCCCCTGCATGTGCTTGCAGGTGCTTTAATCTGCTGAGCTATTTGGCCAGTCCTGGTATGGGAATTTAAAAACTAAAATTTTTTTTAAATACCTAAGATATACAGTATATAATTCAATATTAAACTTGCAACACTTTAGTAGTTGCTTTCCTCTACAATCTCAAAGTTATAGTAGGAAAAAAGTATTAAATACTGTTTAGAGGAGAAGAGAATTATAGATTCACACAGGTCATGAGGAAAGAAATAATTGCAACCACAGACAAAAATATCTGCCTTTACTTTCAAAAATGTCAGATCACATTTCCATCATGCTGTGATTGTTCTGACATTCTTTGTGTTTAAATTTTTAACATTAATTAGCTACAAGATATAAATGCAATACATGGTATTAATAACTTGATATCAAGTGAGATCTATAGTGATCAGAGTAATCTTCTTTAAAATATAGAACTTTAAAATATTATTTTTCAGTTAGGAGATTAAGAACACTATCATTTGTTCAAGAGCTGCTCAGCATCATCAGACCACCCAGAGTACGCAGTGATGTCTTATTTTTTTTACTACTGGCTATAGAAACAAATTGCCATTAACTGTGAGGCTTAAACAACAAGCATTTATGTCTCACAGCCTGCAGACTGAGAAGCCCAAGGTCACGATACCAACTAATGTGGCATCTGGTCGGAGCCTTTTTGTAGATGACAGTCTTATCTTGTGTCATCACATGGTAGAGAGCAGAAGAGGAAGGTCACTCTCCCATGGCTCTGCCTTAAAATGACTCCAACCTCCACACTGATATCCCCAGTGACGGCACCAGTCTACACTCCCACCAACCCTGGAGAAGGGTTCCTCTTCTCCTACAACCCCGCCAGCATTTGGTATTGGCTGACCTCTTGATAACAGCCCTTCTTTCTGGGGTGAGCTGGAATCTCACCTTTGCTTTAATTTGCATCTCTTGAATGACCGATGATGTTGAACATTTCTCAAAAACCTGGGACTAGAGGATCTGTTTGACTCAGGTGGCCCCCTTCCGTGTATCTACCCAAATGAATTAAAAGCATCATGCCACAGTGACATATGCACACTCATGTTTGTAGTGGCACAGTTTGTGATGGTCAAATTTTGGAAACAATCCAAGTGTCCATCAACTGGTGAATGGATAAAGAAAAATTTTCTATACAATGGGGTACTACACTGCCATAAACAAGGATGCATTTGACACATTTCTAGGAAAATGACCACGCCTTTAGCCTGTATTCTCAATTGAAATAGATCAGGCACACATGTATGAATACCACATTGTTTCTCTGGCGTGAGAAACTGAAAGTGTAAATAAGGAACAAAATGTATTTTAAGATAGGAGAGATAGGAGGAAAATGTTCAAATGAGAAGGGGACCAAGGAAAGAGAAATGGAAACAAAAGAAGGGAAAAGAAAAAAAAACAAATAAAACATGGAAACAAAGCTTTGTAGATGGGGAGGAGGGGAGGAAGGGTTGAAGTGAGGGTCAGTGAATGGGGAAAAAGTTATACCATGTACAGGTACAAATTCTCTATGATGAACATGATTGTTATGTATATTCAAAATGTACTAATAGGGTCATCTGGGAATATAGCTCAGAGACACAGTGCCTGCCTGGCAAGCGGAAGGTCTTGAGTTCAATTCCCAGTACCAAAAAAAAGGAAAACAGTGTCAATAAAATTTAATGGAAAAAGACACCAAAGATATGATGAGGATTCACAAGTTCTCACAACTTGATTATATCCCAAAGACTCTGTCTCTAAATTTCATCCAACTGAAAATTAGGTTTTAACAGATGGAGTTTGAGTGTGGCACAAGCATGGGTTCACAGCGGCATGTTATACGTGCTGCTGTATGAGAGGACCCCTGCCATCACCCCTTCCCTCCCTGGACCCTCTAGTCCTCCCCCAGAGACGCTTTACATGGTGCCCCTGCATTGAACAGCCTCTTCCTTATCTTTCTGGAGTCTGATACCATGTAATTGGTTCTTGATACTGCCCATATGGAAACTTTATTTATGATTCAACCTCCATGATCTTTCAGATCTTCAATTTCCATAGTATTGTATAGCATTCAAAGTCCATCAATTAGAGCCAGCAAGATAGCTCAGTAGACAAAGCACCTGCTTAGGCAAGCGCAGGGACCAGGGTTTGATCCCCGGCACCATAAGCTGTGCAGACCCCATCCCCAGGCACATTGAGCCAGCCACCGAGACCGGACATGGTGGCTCATGCCTGCGATCCCTGCCCTGGGGAGGCTGAGGAGGATCACTGAGTCCAAGCTGTGTAGTGAGATCCTGTACTAAATACATACATAAAAAAACAAAAAACAAAGTCCATTAATTGATAATATATTATCTCATAGTGTTTTTTCTTGCCTTTCTGATTATAAAGTGGAAAAAGTATTGGTTTTTCTTGTACTATGCATTACAATGCCTATAACATATGAAATGATTATTAATGTAACATTAGTAGAATAATACATAGCTGTGATTTCTAAGTTAACAAAAAGATCAGCTTGGAAAGAAATACGAATATTTAGCTGACACAAATGTTTAGTGATTTAATTACATTACATAAGTTTCTATCATATTCACGAGCTATTGAAAACTGCTTTCCAGATTAATTTTAAAGAAATGTACCAGAAAAGCATACGCAGATCAGATTAATAGTCTCCAGCTCCCATCTGTATCTGAATCTGTATGCAAGGCAAAATGGATAATTTTCAAAACCAGATAATATATGTTAAATGGCTGCCACTATCTGTTTAGAAAGGAACAAATCATGATGCATTATGAAAATTTTATTATCATTTTCTTTCTCTTCTTTTAAACACAGAGGTAGTGCTTAGATTCTAGGGAAGGGTGGAAGAACCACTGGTTAGAATTGAGGCATTTTCAATTTAAATTAGAAAAGAAATTGAAGTGAGTTCCATGTAAAAGCTACATTCATCTATTGGTCAATAAACAAAGGCTTAGTCAACATTATAAAACACTTTATTTGTTCAATGTTTGGACATTAGTGGGACCAGCGTCCTTTAAACAACCACTGCGATGTTCAGCTCTTTCTGGTTGTGAATATGCCTCCTTTCCTCCCTCCCTCCCTCCTTCTCTCCCTCCCTTCTCTCCCTCCCTCCTTTCCTTCCTTTCTCCCTCCCTCCCTCCTTCCTTCTTTCCTTCCTTCCTCTCTTTTTTCTTCCTTCCTTTCTTTCTTTCTTTCTTTCTTTCTTTCTTTCTTTCTTTCTTTCTT
>NDGN011558652.1:0-16965 GCA_002564285.1 Tympanoctomys barrerae | reverse complement strand
GAGAGAGAGAAAGAGAGAGAGAGAGAGAGAGAGAGAGAGAGAGAGAGAGAGAGAGAGAGAAAGCCCATTGGAGACTTGAACAATATTGAATAGTGTAAGAAGGAGGTGTCTAGATAGCTAGATGAGGAGGAGAAGAAGAAAATGCTGATGAAAGAGAGTAGTGAGATCATTCTTTAAGGAACATCTTGCCTGAAAATTGGGACAAGGATTGAAAAAGGCAGGATATAGAAAGAATAACGGAGAGAAAACCAGACTGTGTTAGATATATCGTCCACTGTTTAAGAATTATTTCCCAATTATTCCATCTTGGATGATTACAGGTAATTTGTATTTGGAGGGAAACACATAAGAGGGTCCCTTTAATTTTAACAGTATTGTACAATCGAATACTTTAGAATTTGAATGGGTTTATGTTAAAGTGAAGATAATAGTAAATAAAGAACATAATAAGCAGAAGAATAGTATTTGAGTATTCCTTATAGGCTAAAAATCTGTCCAAAGATTTTAGGAGCATAATGTTTCTAACTTCTCACAGCAGCTATATGTGTTAGGTCTGATTCTAACTCAAGTCCAGAGAACGAGGGCAGTGAGTTTAAAGAACTTCTCTAACAGCAACCGATATTACAGTGTATGTTTGAGTGACAAGACTTATTCCTACGTTCTATAAATGCTTCCTTTCCAGCTCAATCTGTGATCATGCAAAAGGAAAAGTTGAAGTACCACAAGCAATACCAGGAGTAGTCAAAATATATGGTGGGGCCAGTGAGTCAGCTCAGTGGACTAAAACCCCATGCTTAGGCAAGCCTAGGCAAGCGCAGGATCTGTGGTTCAACCCTGGCACCACCTGCCATGCAAGCCCCACCCCCAGGGCAGGCTGAGTGGGCCAGAGTCTGCGGGTGGTGGCACATGCCCGCAATCTCAGCACTGCGAAGACTGAAAGCAGGATCACCACAAGTCTGAGCTGCATAGTGAGATCCTGCAACAACTAAATACATTTCTGAAAAAAGGTGAGTGTTTCAATTAAAAGTTTTGTCATAGTTAAAAGACATCTTGCTGTGAATTTTTCTCAACATTTTCTCCCTCCTTTTGAACCCATTTCTGCTGTCATTCTTGCAATTTTCTGGGGCAAGTCTGGAAATCTTGCTTCGTGAATATCTCTATGAGATGCAAAAGGAAGAGAGTGCTCTACTCTATGCCTTTCAGGTGTACCCTCCATGTTTCAGGCGTTCACCAGATGTGGCTCTTCCACAGAGATAAAGTGATTACAAGAGGGAGAAACAGGGAGCCAGGGCAGGGCCTCGAGGCAGCCACAGAGTGCAACTGACAGCACTCAGGAAAGCGGCCTCCTGAACTGCTTCAGAAGGCGCCAAGCATGATGGGATGGGGTGTCCCTAATGGGAGGGTGTGTGTTGAGCAGAATAAATGGCAGTGTGTTTTTTACAGTAATACTTTTTAAAATAGCTTTACACATCCCTGTAATTTTTATATCACCTCCTTTGCTCTAATCCTAGGAAACCAAAACCTGATTATACACAGACCCTTTTGTGGTTATTTTAATTCAATGTTGTTGTTGTTTTTAATTGAGTGCTGGCTTGGGAAAAGGGGACCCAATGGAAAATCTGCCATCAGAATGACTTGTCTACAGAAATTTTCTGACGTAAAAGTGATAAGAGGCTGAATAAGCAGCTGCCAGATAAGTTATGGGGACCCTCGGAGCCCAGGGAGTCTGCACGGCTCTTGCAGGAGGTCTGACAGGGACAACCAGACGTCCACAAGGAATGCGAGGTGCTCAGTGAAATAGCTCACATGAGAAATTGTGCCCAACTAGGACAGCAGGTTTTTTTGGGGGAGTGTCTTAAAAGACAGAAAAAGGACAAGGAGAAAGTTCAAGGTTTATGGAAAAGAAGAGCAAATGTTTTAACTGATCGATCTGTTAGTTTAAGCAACAAATTTGATGATAACAATAAATAGTATAACCATCATTATTGATTTCTTGTTCCTATTTTAAAGTTGTATACCACTTTTATTTTGCTGCTTTGTTTTTGTCTTTGTTCTTGTTGTTTTTGGTCTTTTTTTCCTCTTTAAAATAAAAGAGTGGATTAAAGGGGGGCGGTTCTTCCCCCTCCCAGGTCCTGCTGTGTGGGCCATGTCCCTGGGGCATGCCGAGCCAGCAATTGAGACTCTGTGTGCTGGCAGAGTCTGTAATCCCAGCACTTGGGAGGCTGTAACCAGGAGAATCACTAGGAGTCCGATCTAGTAGTGAGACCCTGAGCACCCTGTAGACCCTTCCCTAAAATACAGAAATAAAATAAAATAAAAGAAAGAAGGCAAATCATAAAAATTTGGAAAAGTAAAATTTACAGGTTGAATATTCATCCGGTCTTTTGTTCACATAATAAGTATCACAATAAATAGCCTTACTATTCCCGATTTACAGATATGGGCTGAAGTGTAGGGAAATTATATACAATGCAATAGTCAATTAATAAGGTGAAAACATAAATATTTAAATTATCTTTTGTCATACTGCAAAAATGTTTCTACCTTCCATTCCCTTTGTGTTCCATAAATATTAAATCGTTTCCTGTGTAAGCACCTGTAGTTTTTGATTAACAAAACAGGCATTATTCCTGACATCCAAGTTCCACCAGCTCAGATGTATACTGCCTCTTACGTCTGATCTCCACCACTGTACCTTTCTCCCTGTGTTTGTAAATGCCTGCTTCATCCAGCATAGGTTGAGCTGATGGAAAGTAAAAGGATTTGGAAAAGTTCCAGTTTGTAGCATCCAGCATAGAGAATAAAGGGGAAAGAAAACGGAATTGTGCATAGCTGTCAATCTAGTATATTTTAAAAACTCTAAACTGGAAAGAAAGTAAATAATTTGTCTGAAGAATTCTGCTAGAGATAATGCAGTGTCTTTGCTTAACTAAAAGCGCTGGTTGGGGACTGGGAGTCTCCAAAACGCATGACAGTTTGGGCGATTCCATTAGAGTACAAGCTTCGGGGAGGGGATACAGAAGAACGTGAGTGGTACCAGGACGGCTGAGCAGTATTCAGCGTCAAAAGCCATCCTGTCCTCTTCCCTAGGTACCTGGACACTTGAGTGACATCTGCAGATTTTATAATTACGAGTGGGTGGATCATCACAAGTTGTCCCTACTTCGAAGTAGGAATGGTGTAAACCCAACTTTACAAGAGCATGAACTTTCTGGAACTGTTCCTTTGAAAAACAGGCATTTTTATAATTTAAGTCCAAAGGAGGAAGGTTTCAGAAAGCAAAAGATTTTAATTTTAAAATATTTATGAATCGCAAGTGTTCCTTACTTCCGAGGCTTTGCACAGCCTCATCACCCCCCTCCACATTCTGACCTCCTCTCTCCTGACTCCGTGCGTTGCTCAGTTCTTCAGGCCCTCAGGAATCCTTTCCAGGCCTCCGCCACAGGGCCTGTGAATGCTTCCCCTGCTAGGCTTGCTCTCTCTAGACAACTGTCTACTCAGAGCTCAGCGTGACCCTCAGCGCTACCTTGACAGCCTTGCTGAAAACTGAAGCTGGGGTCCACCTTTCCTTTGTATGGCTTGATGTAGTATATCCACTGATGTCCCAGTTTTCAAAATACTGGATACTGTGTATTCTGCTCATATTTATTATTCTGTTCATTATTGACTGTCTTTTTTATTAATGACATATAAAGTCTACATAGGCAAGGATCATTTCTCTATTTTCTAGTGAGTCCCTAGTGTCTAAAATACACTTCATACTTTTAATGCTTTCAATAAAATTTTATTTTTAAAATGCCAAAATTTTTTTCTATACAGTACTCTGCAAATTAAAGTATAATTATTTTTTGTATCAGGGATCAAACTTATGACCTGGTGCTTGTCAGGAAGGTGCTTATGCCACTGAGCTATCTCCTTCGCATAAATTAAAGCACATTCTCACATTTCTGCCTACATTGTAGGTTCATTTTCATTCATTTCTCTAATTAAAGAAATATGAGAAGTTGCTTGTCATCTGCTACAGAAAAATAATGTTAGAATAGAGATGCATTCTGTCAGTTTATGCAGAATTAATTATATCTTATTTAATCAACAGTAGTTATATCCAGCAGAGTGTCTTCTGTGAGAAAGGGTCAATATTTAGGAATGCATGCTATCTACCCAAACAACTCTTGCATGTAAAGATGGAAAATTTATGTATGACTAACAGAGTTTAATAGAGTGTTCAGAAGTAAGACCACACATATAGTCAACTAGCTTTGATAAGAACAGCAGTAATAAGAACAAGACTTGAATGTGGCTCAGTGTAGAGCTACTGAGTGCACAAGCCCTGGGTTAGATCCCCAACACCACAACACACACACACACACACACACACACACACACACACACATTCAGATCAAGATCTATCACTTATAAATAATTGGTTTCTTTGTGCTACTCAGATTACCTTCACACTCTTCCACCTACTCTCATTCATTACATATTGTACTTTGTTATCTAAACAAATGGACAAAAATCAAATTTAAGCATAAAACACACTTGTCTGTGAGGCTTCTTCTCAGACTCTGCTATGACCTCCAATGCTGGTGATCACGATGAAGAAGAATCCATAGAGCTTTGAGGAAAGGCTGGGAAAGTGGTATTACATTGGCCTTTTGTTTGGTTTTTGTTTGTTTCATTGATTGTTTTGTCTTTTTGAGACAGGGTCTTGCCATGGTGTTCAGGCTGGCCTTGAGCTCACTTTGTGGCCCAGGCTGGTCTCAAACCTGCAACAATCCTCCTGCCCTAACCTCCTGAGTGCTGGATTGTAGGCTTAAACTGGTTTTGTTTGGAAAAAAATAAACATTTTTGAAGAGTGGTACTATATGACTACAATTAGTGCTTACAAAAATGCTGACTCCACTTAGAGTAGACTAGGCTAGGTGAGTGGCAGGCAGACCAGTAAAACACTGAACCTTCCTTGAGTAAGATTTCTAAGTATTCTGAGGTAAAAATCACATAATCCTTACTGAGGAATGGGAATAATGGTATTCTCTCTGTGTATGTGCATGTACTGATGTATAGAATGTACATTTTAAAGGTATCCAGGAGAATCTTATGATTTGCCAAATGCGGAGATCTATGAGGAAGGAAATAATTTACAGTGATCCAAATAACCTTGGATAATATCTGGAGTAGAACAGAAGAGGTGGAATGGGAAGAGTCTAATCAAGGAAAATTGTATTAAGAAGGTTGTACTGCTGTATCACAAAGACTAACTTAAGGCATTAGTACTGCAGTGGATGAACCTTGAGACCATATGTTAAGTGAAAGAAATTAGACCCAGAATGTTAAGTATCTCATGACTTTTCTTATATGAAAAGAACAAAATAGGTTATGTTCTAGAAAGTAGGGAGCTAGATCGCTCTCAAGTGGTAAAGTGATCGAGAGATGGAGTGACGCAGAAGGGAATAAACAATGTGTTAGTGTATGCACTTGCCTTTGTTGTTTTTCCCACTGCTGTGTGAAAGCAGCCAGCACCTGCAAGCTAAGGGAGGAAAGATGTATTTAGCTCATGGTTTGTAGAGGTTTCAGTCCATCATCAGCTGGCTCCAAGGCAGGGCGGCTGGGCACAGAGGCTTGGCAGGGGAGAAACGGTTGATGGCAGGCAGAAGGTGGCAATACAGCAAGATAGGACTGCACCTCCTCCTATCCCGCGTGTCTTATCCAGGCTACTTAGGGCAGTTAGCACACACACCCCTAATCCTAGGACCCTTGACCCTAGCACTACACCAGGAATCCACTGCAGCACCACACAGAGTCGGTCACAGCAACTCTGTCCTGCTTACAGCAGCATGCGGCTTTGGGGTCACCTGGACACAGCCCAGCAGGGATGCCCGTGTGCCACACCCATAAGCAAGGTAATAATTACACGCTGAAAATCATGCACAATAGAATGTAGCACACATTTTCACACTAAAAACAGTAAAAGCTCCATGAACAAAGTCCAAACCTAAAAATTAATACCAAAAAAAGGAAAAAAAATTCAAAATGAAGAAGCAAATCAGAGACCAAATGATCTATCAGTTAAATATCTATTTTAAAGAAATATCTAGAACATAACACAAAAAGTGATGTTTACCAACAAGATTTCTTAGTTTTCCTATATACCTCTCTAGAATTAGAAGAGAATTTATCATTCAACGATGGGTATGTTATTTAAATGGCTTTTTCTTCAAAATAATTACAGAATTTGAGAACAATATGCACATTTTATTTTGCAGATGTATTCCAAAACTAAGGTGTATAGTATAGAATACCTTTTCTTATTTTAGTACATGATTTCTCTAATTTTCCCACATTCCAATTGATAGGGACTTTGGCAGCATCTACACTGAATTCTAATCTTGCAGAAAATTTATTTCTATGTCAGCAATCCATAAAGCCAGGACAAAGCATTATTTATGCTTCATGAAAACAACTGTGTTCCTGAGGCACAAAGCATAGAACTATTGAAATTAACAGCTGGACAAAACTTTGAAAAGAAACCAACCAATTAATAGATGAAGTTTTATACAGTATATTGTTGGATTTTGCTTCCTAATCCTCTCTGCAGATCTATTTCTTTTCTTTCTTTCTTTCTTTTTTTTTTTTTTATAAATCCTGCCTCAGGTTTATTTGTAAAAAGAGCACAGGAGGACACAAGCCCCCCGCAGATGGCACCCCCGGGTCACACCATGCTTTCTCTTTTTACATCAGCAGATAAGAGGCTTTTACTGTGGAGCCTTCATGGGGGCCTGGACAGCTTTAGGGGCCTTGGCTGGAGCGGAAGCTGGAGCCGGGGCTTGGCTGGAGGAGAACCTTAAGCCTGGGCTTGGAAGGAGCCTGGGCCTTTGGCCGGCAAGGCCTGAGACCCTTGGCAATGTAGGCATGGATAAGCTTCCCAAGCTCGGGGTGGGCAATATAGACAAGTTGAGCATGCCTGAAGTTTACTCCCTTTGGAATGGTCTTGGGCTTGACTTCCTTGGGCTTGATGAGGGCCTTGACAGCCTCAGCACATGTATTCATGGCCTTGGCAATGTTTGCTTGCATCTTCTTCAAGCCCTTCCTGTTGTGCTTCTTGGCAAAACATATCTTCCTGAGGAACTCGTGATCTATCCCCTGCAGAGATTCATATCTGTATGACCAAGGCTGCTTGAGGCCATCTTATTTATCATTCTTTTGTTTTCAATGCTGCTGTGGTCTGAAGTTTCACACTTCTTGTTATTTGTTAAATTCTAAAATCCTATGAGGGGGTTTCATACCAGTGTTCTCGATCCTTCATTTTGTCTTTTGAATTCAGTGAGACTTTCTGAGGTGTGTATACGCGACATCCACGACAATCTTTACTGCTATCTATGTCATCGATTGTATGAAAGTTATGGAATAATACATTTTCATTTTATATAAAAAAATTAAAAGATTTAAATTTTTTTAAAGTGAAAAAAAACCCTATTTTTTATTTTATGAAAATCATGCATGTTAGGATGGCATCTTAACACTTTGGTTTCTCTATCCACATTTCCAGTCATCATTTTGTGAAAGCCATTTTAATTTTCATAAGCCAGGAGTAAATATATATATATATATATATATATATATATATATAGTAGATTATATATAGCAGATTATATATAGCAGATGTATATTTAGACAAATATAGATAAATAGATAAGGATATTAGATATTTATATAAATTTATCTATATTTGTCTAACATATATTATCTATATGTTATATAGTGAGTGAGTACGTGAGTGAGTTAGGGCTCCATCTCCATCTCCTAAGAATGTCTGTTGTTTTGGCAGCACCAACGATGGCAGCAAGACGTTTCTCTGTAGTCCTTCTGTCTAACTCCAAGCCCTTGCATCTCCAGGAGGGCCCTCAGGTTGCGTATGGAGGTGCACAGCAGCTTTGACTGCCAGCTACTTGCTAAACTGAATATGCTTAGCTGCCTTGTCAAGTCCTAGAACTGTTTGATTTCCTGTAGGGAATGTTTGCCTTTGAAATTCCAGTGAGGAAATAGCTTTTTCACCTCTGCTCAAGAGAATGAATTTAACATTGTCTGAAGATGAGATTCATCCCCTGGAGGAGGTACAGAGCATCTAATGAGCTTAGGAACAAATCAGAAAATCAGCAGGAAGTGGATTCCAGCACCACACACACTTTTGTTTCACAGAAAGTCTATTTTATGTATTTTTGAGTTAGTGAACTACCCATTTACACTGACTGTTGTCTGTGTCCTAAATCAGATATGTGTCTTTCATAGGTAGAAACATCTAATCATAGTATGCATTACAAAAGGTGTGTGATTGGCTCCTTGGGGGGGGGCATCCTATTCAAATATTCATTAATCCACTTACAACCAGGCATGCATTTGTATCAGTCTCATCTCCAACATGAGCTTTCCTTCTTGCACTTAAAGACAGAGCAACTTACATTTATGTAGACACAACATAAATACACATACACCCCAAAAGCATACTGATATCCACTGAAACTATGACTGCCCAAAGGTTATGCTTAATCACTACTTGTAGGACCTCAGATTCCACTGATTTAAGATCTTCTAACTTACCTTTCCAGCACTTATTTTCTTAGTATAGTACATATTAAATATAAAATTAATAGGTGTCACTGTGCTGTCCCCATGCACATGTACAAGGTGATCATGCCCACCTTCCCTTCCACCCCCTGCCCCTTTTCTCTCTCCCATCTCCTTTACTTGCTATTAGCTCCTCTCCTACCAGTCAAGATATCTTTGTTTATTCCATTTCTACATACATATGAGAGAACATTGATACCTGTCTTTTTTAGCAGGGTGAGTTTCATTTCCATTCATTTCCCTAGAAATGACATAATTTCATTTAGGTTCACATTTACATGGTCAGATAGATTCCAAAGGTAGGTGTGATTGGCATTTCCTTGATGTGTTAAAGACATGCAACATTTTTTTCTTGTATTTCTGAGTCATTTTCATTTCTTCTGGGAAGAGTCTCTTGGGCTCATTTTCATATTTTTCTTGGACTATTTGTTTTTCTGGTACGACTTTTGAGATCTTCATGTGTTCTATGTAATAATCTTCTATCAGATGAATAGCTGATAAAGCCTTTCTCTCAGTTACAGTTTGTCTGGTCACTCTGGCTTATTTCCTTCACTATGCCCAAGTGGATCAGTTTGCTGTAATCCTGTGTAATGGTTGATACAGTATATCAACACGAGAGTTGAAAAGTTTAGAAGCCTGAGGGCAGGGTCCTCACTTGGAAAACACTCTGCCTTTGTGGAAGAGGAGGGCCCTGAGATGGTGTGGGGTGATAGCCAGAGTATAATGTAAGACAGAAAGAGGCTTGCTTTCCACCTTGTGCTCTTGCTGCTTTTGTTGTCCTCTGCTGCCTTGAGCCACTGCTCCTGTGGCATGTCACCCTCCTTTGGAGCGAGCTGATTATGAACTGAAAGTGCCCCAACCTGTGAGGTGAATAAACCTTTCCTTCCTTAATTTTGGGTGTCAGGTATTTTATCTTAGCAATGAGAGAAAAGTAACTCACGCATCCTGTTTGTTAATTCTTGATTTTCTAGACTATTAGAATTCTAATTAGTAAGTTTGCTTAGGAGAGTATCTTTAAGGCCTTCCACCCTTAAAGTGGGTGGAATTTTCTTCTAGAAAGTTCTAAGTTTTCTTCTAGAAGTTACTAAGTGTTGAATTTCACATTAAGATCTTTGACATGTTTTGACTTCATATATTCACAAGCTGAGAAATAAAGTCTTAGTTTCAAAGGTCTACACCTGAATGCCCAGTTTCCCTAGCATTGTTTGCTAGAGAGGCATTTTCTTCAATATATTTTGTATTTTTTTGAGAATCATTTGCCTGTAGATCATGGGTCTGCTCTTGGGTTCTTACTGCATTTCCCTGGTTTATATGTCTGTTTCTATGCTGTTGCCATACTGTTTTTGTTACAATGACTGTAGCATATTTTGAGATTGGGTATTTTAAGGCCTCCATCATTTTTCTTTTTGTTCAGAATGACCTTGGCTAGTCTCTATCTTTATTTTTTCTGTAAGTTTATTTTGTAATTTGTTTTAGGATTTTTTTCCTAGTTCTGGGAGAAGTGTTATCTTTATTTGAATGGAAATTGCACTGAATCTGCAGATGATTTGAGAAGTACAAGTGTTGACCAAAATAATAATGTTCGGGGTCTGGGGAGATAGCCTGGCAGTCTAAGCTCCTGCCTGCAAGTACGAGGACCTGGCTTCCATCCCCAGGGCTTCATGCCTTGCTGGGCCTGCACATTACAGAGCACTAAAACTGGGAGTGGTGGCCCACGCCTGTAACAACACTGGGGAGGCTGAGATAGGAGGATCACTATGAATACAAGGTGCCTAGTGAGACCCTGTGCCAAATAAATAAATAAAAGAGAAGATAATAATGTTTACATTTTTGAAACTTTACTGCAACATGAATAACATTTCCATTGATTCCCCTCATAGTTCTCATCCTCACTTATCCCAGAATCCTTGCTACTTTTTGAAGCAAGTCTGGAAATGCTGTTCCATGAATGTCTTCATGATATATAAAATCTTAGTATATGTGAGAGATTTGCGGAACACCATCTATGAGAAAGGCCAGCCCACAAATTAAATCAAAACAAAAGAAAACATCACGATGTGTTGTCATTTACCTTGTTCACTGGAGCTGACACTGCATGACCTTTGGCTTCTTCCCAATGCTATAATGACCGCGAAAGCTGACAGGTTGTGAATCAGTTCAGGACACCAGGACACCGAGGCAGCCACAGCAGTAAGACTGAAAATGCTCACAAGAGGACTTCCGTGACTGTCTTGGAAGATGGCAGAAGTCATGGGACACATGTGTTCAGTGCATTCAAGGGGAGGGGGAGCATGTTGAGGAAAATTAATGGTGACATGTCTTTCGTTGTGCTTCTTAAATCTTAACCATGGGGCATTTTTATCCTTTGTATACATGTGTTCATAGTGTTAATTATTGGAGTCCATGAACTTAAGAAGTCTACAACGATGTCTTCTTCAGTTTCTTTCTTCACTGTTCTGTAATTTTCACTCTGGAGGTCTTCCGTCTCCTTGTTAGGTTTAGTATCAGTCTCATGCTTTCCTTTGTGAGATTATTTCCAATGGGGTTAAATTCTAGGCTTGTTTTTCAGAGAATACATCACTGGTTGATGAAACGCTACTGATTTTTGTATGTTGATTTTGTATTCTGGAACAGTTAAATTTGGCATCAGTTTAAGTGGCTTTCGGTGCAGTATATGAGGTCTTCTAAATATAGAAATGTGTCACTTGTGAACAGAGATAATTTATCTTCCTATTTTCTTACTAACGTCCCTTCCATTTCTCTCCCTTCCCTACCTGGATAGCATTTCAAGTACTATGTTGACTGACAGTGGGGAGAGTAGACAGCCTCGCTTTCTCCTGATATTGGTGGGCATGCTTCTAGTTTTTCCCCATCCATAAGACATTGACTATGATGTTGTGCTATTTATTATTGTCGAGTTATAATATTTCTATACATAATTCAGAGTGTTTATCATGAAAGAATATTGCATTTCATCAAAAGCTTTTACTGCAGTTATTTAGATGATCATGTGATTATTATCTTTGACTCTATAAATGTGCTGCATGAGGTTTATAGATTTTCATATATTCAACTACCCTTATATCCCTAGCAGGAAGATAACTTGTTTATGATGTCTCGGATCTTTTAAATGTGTTCATCAATTCAATTTCCAAGTTTTTAATGGCTATTTGCATCTATATTCATGAGGATTATTGATATATAAATTTTTTTTCATTTTGTTAGACACTTATCAGATTTAGGTATAATAATATTACTGGCTTCATAGAATGAATTTGGAGGGATATTTCACTGTTTTATGGACTAGTTGAAGCAGCAGTGGTATTAGATCTTGTTTAAAAATCTGATGAACACCAGCAGTGATGTAATCAAAACCTGGACTTTTATCTGTTGGAATACTTTTCATTTTATTTTTTTTTATATTTTAAAGAATACACAATGGTGGTAGAAAGAAAAAAACATTAGAAATGTTACAAATTTTTACTAAAAACTTTTAATTACACAGTTTAACTGCCTATTACTAATTTTTAAAAATTTATTGTAACAATTTATTCTATAGTGCTGGGTTTGATTCTAATTGTACTTCACGGTATTGTTTCCTGTTGCTTCTCTGTGGGTGATCACTGAGTGGGTTTTGATATATTCTGTGTTAGAGCCTGGAGGTCTGCTTTTTCTGTGGGTCTCACAATTTTGAGGTCCTTCTCATGGTTCAGGTAGGTCTGATGCAGGCAGTGGAAATTATGGGCTAATCCTTCTGTAGCATCGCCTCAGAACTGCTAGCCATTTGTAGTCTGTCATGGATGGAAGGAATCTTTGCTGCAGTCCCACGCCAATGTGGTTTCCACAATTGTGTCGCTTCTTGCTCTTTTTCTGTGGAGGTGAAAGTCTAGGAATGGGTTTTCAGCACCCCTACTTTTATTTCCTTTTGGCTGGGTCACCAGCTAGGAACTTTCCTTCCCTGACTTTATTTTAAACTCTTCACTTACATTTGAGAGGATTGGGTGCTCAGGCGGATATCCAGCCTTCCTTGCTGCAAATATCAGGCTTGATCCCCAGGGCCACAGGAAAGAAGAAAGGAAGCAGCAGTAACAACAGAACTAAAAATGAACAATACAAAGAAGCGAAGTAGAAATCAGGTAAAAACAACAGCAACAAAACCCACACCAAGGATAGCAAACAGGAAAAAAAAAAAAAAAAAGAATAACCAACAGAAGGAGTAAAAAATAATACAGAAAAAACTATTGATTTTTGCATTGTCATGGAAAATCAAACAACTGTTGGCTGCCTATAACCTGCCGTTTCATAATTTCCTTTAATTCTTCTTTGAAATTAAACATCCAGCTCTGGTCTTTTGGCCCTTGTTTATGTATTTGTTCTTCTTGACATCTGATTCTCAGTTATTCCTAAAGGATTCTCACTTGGCTTCTTTCTGTGTTCTGTTGCAGTTTTTACTGCAGAAATTCTTACCCTATTTCTGTACCATTAGCATCCCTTATATAGCAATTTAATTACATAGGCTCAAAAGCAAAAATGACATGTAATTTAAAATTAGGTAAGTCATTAACCATGTTCAGTTATAAGAAATACATGATACTGAAGTTGTAAAAAAAAAAAAACAATTAAAAAATCTTAGTTCCTACAGCTCCAATGATTGATAGTGGAAAAGGAGAACAGGTTAATTGTTCATTAAATGACAAATATCTGAACTAAATGATTTAAAGGATGAAATGTTTATTTGGGCTTATGGTTTCCAGCATTTCATTAGATCCTTGGCTGATTCTGGGTCTATGATGAAAAAGTGCATTGTAGTGGAGTATGTCCTACAGGAAAGCTGACCACCTCATAAAAGCCACACAGATACAGGGGTGGGAGAGTGGGAGGGAGAAGGTGGGGCTGTGACCCAAGGGCTCCTCCTACGCCTTTGCTCCAGCTGGTGCACTAGTGCATTTAATGTTGCTATACACACTTGCTGTGTGCTTACCCCTGAGTTTACTGTACACGTGCTGGTTACATCTGTGAATATCCTTAGAAACACCTAGAACTATGCTTTCTAATTTCCTAGATTTTATTAGTATCATAAATATGACAATTGAGATCAACCATCACACAGAACAAAATTCCCATATGCAGTTTAGCTACATGAACTTGACTTCTTAAGTAAATCTTTTTCCTAGAGGAAATAATAGGTTCAGGTGAGTAAGTTATTGATTCAATCTATACTACATTTAAGGAAGAGGTAGTAACAATTCTAGTTGAATCTGCACAGAAAGTAGAACACAAAGGAGCACTTGTCCTGTAATTTTAGGAAACTAGAATTATTCTTATATGAAGACTACACAAAGACAGTATTTTAAAATATTATAATAGACTGAATTCTTCATGAATATACCTAGAAAAATCCTTACAAAAGTACGAGCAAGTCTAGTAGAGCAACTTTATACCTATGTACTCATGAAGGTTGGAGTTTACCTCCTGATTCCAAGATTGGCAAAGCCTTTGAAAATTAATTGATATAATTCATATGGATTTATAAAAGAGGAAATGTAATCACACTAGTATACACAGAAGAGATATTCAGCAATGTCCCGCTTTCATTTGTCATAGTCAAATTTATCACCATATGATAAATGGCATCTTTGAAATATCTATGTCTAACATCTAATAGTAAGCGAGTGAAAGTTCCCTTGAATGTCAGGAGCAATGGAACCACTTCCTTTTGACTTTATACTGGAGGTACTAACAAATGAAATGAAAGGATGATGGAATCTCTATATTTATGTGTTATACAAATTCAGATTCAGCCAACTAAGGATCAAAACTATCCCTAAAACATAGCCTCTGTGATTAGAGTGGTAGATTAATGGAAGGACACCTGCCTTACACGTCCAGATCATGGGTTTGAGCTCCAGGGAAGTGAAAAAGAATGCAGAGGTGCACAGAATGAGCACCAGCTCCTCATGGTGCATGCAAGCTCTGTGTACTCAAAATCACTCTATGTTTTAATCTAAAGAATTATGCAGATATTGGTAAGAAGAAAGAAATAAAATAACATTTACTTGTAGATGCTTGAATCATTAACATAGAAGTTCCTAGGGAATATATAAAGAAATCTGTTTGGAAAAAATGAGTGAAATTAGAAAAAACAGGAGGCAATCAACACATATCAGTTTTGTTTCTATATATCAATTAGTAATTTTAAAACCTAGTTTCCATCCAAAGCCAACAGTAAATTTGTAGGTGCTCCTATAACTATTCTGCTATATTTGAGAAAAATCATGGGGAACAAAAGCAAAGCTGGAGGCTTACATTACCCAACTCCAAGACATACAATGTTAATGCCAGCGTAATCAATCAGTGGAAAAGAAGAGTCTAGAAAAAGGCCACACGCAAATGACCAAAATATCTTTCAAAGCAACACTACAGGGAAATGATAGCGTTTTCAACAAATCATTGTCCATGTAGCATGCACACTCACACAGACACACAGTTATATGACACAAGAAACCTCATGCAATTATACAGAGAAATCTAAATGCTAATATACGCTCATATGTCTAAAATATCACAGAAGGAAATCTGCATGACTAGGTATTAATAAAGACTCACTAGGTAAGATACAAAAAACATACATCATACAATAAAGAGGAGCATTTTGATTTTTAAAGTTTGTCATTAAGACTCTGTGAAGATGGTGTGGTGCTAAGCAGCAAGGAAAGAGCTCCTCAGGGATTTGGTGCCCAGAAGCTGGAATATAGCAAAGAAAGGAACAGACGAAGGAAGGAAGTGTTTCTGCAGGACACAAGAAGGATCTCAAGTGTGGACTGAAGCCAAGTGTGGACTGAAAGTGCGGAGAGAAACTTCAGCAAAGAAGGAGGAGGTGGAAGGCAACATCTCTTCCTTGGGTTGGGACTCCTTGGGTGGGAGGGGCTGTTGGTGCCTGCAACACACTGGGACCACTGATGACCCGGAGGTCCCCATGAGGGATGGCAGTATGCAGGCCCTGAACTTGCTTGCTGCTAAGGACTGCAGATCCAGCTGTCCCATGGGAGAGGGCGGTTGGCTACGAGCCATTTGGAGAGGGGCCACTGAGCTCAGAGCCCAGTGCACCTGCTGGCTCTCTCAGAACATTAAGGCAGTAGGGGCCAGGGATATAGCTCCGTGGTATAAGTGCCTGCCTGGCAAGCACAAGGTCCAGAGTTTGATCCCTGGTACGACACACACAAAAAAAGTTAAGGTAATAACAGTAATTAATACACTACATCTTGTGATCTTCAGAGTGGTTACTCGGAATGTAAGATAGAGGCATGGAATATTGAGGAAACAACGTTAGCACAAGACTTTTTGTTCAATGAACTAACAATGATGAGGCTCTATTGTATGTATCCATAACCCATTTGTGATTTTTTTGCATAGACGTTATGTATACAGATTTTAGTGACATGGATTTACTTTCTGCTTGCTATACTAAAACCACCATTTACTTAAGCTCTACAAATTACTTTTTAACTATTTTAAAGGAAAATAAGAATGAGCCCACTTTTTGGTTTTCTTACATAAAATGCTAATTTTTTTTAAATGTAGAATTTGGGTCAGTGAGATACTTCAGTGGTGTAAAGCACCTGCTAACACAAGTGTAGGCAAGCATGAGGACAGTGGTTCAATCTCCGGTACCACATGCCATGCCAGCCTCACTCCAAGGGTGGGCTGAGCCAGCTACAAAAGGAAGTATGAATTTTATTGGTCAGTTGGTTTAGTTTATCCATTTATTCTTATGGAACATTTCTGTTGTTGTCATAAACTCTCAACAGATGAGATTGTTGCCAGGATTAAAACATTTTATATAGGAAGTATCTAACATATTGACTTACACAACTGACTTACACATAGGAAGCCCTAAATAAGTGTGAAATACTGCTCTCTTAAGGAATTAGGACCCCTACCTCTGTGTTATTACATAAATAAAATTAAATATGACCAGATGCCAAATATTGTACCTATCGTCTACCCAGAAACTCAATAAATGCTAATTTTATTCCCTTCCTTGGCTACTAAACAAAACATCCAGAAGCATAATAACATCATCTTCATGACCCCCATATCACCCCAGCAAAAATATTTCCTCCATTTGGAGGAGAAAAAACCAATAAAGTCTAGTTTCAGTTGATGTGGAACAGTCTCTGCTTTTGACAACACAAAATAAATGTTTGCTATGAAATAGCATCTTTGCTGATATGTACTATGGCAAATTCATGCCACCTATTTCTTAGACAATTAAATTAAAAATAGCTTATTTTCATCACTGCTACAGTATACTCTTCCTTTGAAGACACTCCCCCTGGC